>APFE030688267.1:0-30770 GCA_000404065.3 Pinus taeda
TACATTTACAACAGAAGTCAACACTTTGACTTATCCAAATAAGAGCATAAATCATCTCTAAGAAGATGATACATGAGATCAGTTGAAGACATGCTGCTTCAACTGATTCTCCAAGGTGACTCCTTCACCTATCATTGTGTTGCATCTCATCATCATGTTGCACCTCACCGTGCTGCACCATGCTGCACCCATCATCACAATGCTGGACCTTATGACCATGCTGTACACATCATACTACTTACCTTATGTTGTACTGTTGTCCCGGTGTTTAGCACTACTGTACCTTGTGCCACTGCTGCACCATACTGTCACCCATGTGCTTGTTTCACCATTGTTGCTTCGTGTACTTGCTGCACCAAGTACCATACTGTTGTCCCAATGTGCTTTCATCACTATTCCTGCTTCGTGTACTCGCTGCACCAAGTACCATACTGCTGTCCCATCATTGTTCTCTCTCATCATACTGTTGTCCCAACATCTTACAGCTGTCCCATTGAACATTGCTGCACTATATCATTGTTGTCTCATCATCTTACAGTTGTCCTAGTGAACATTGCTGCACTATATCATTGTTGTCCCATCATCTTACAGTTGTCCCATTGAACCTTGTTGCACTATATCATTGTTGTCCCATCATCTTACAGTTGTCCCATTGAACATTGTTGCATTATATCATTGTTGTCCCATCATCTTACAGTTGTCCCATTGAACATTGCTGCACTATATCATTGTTGTTTATGTGGTGACAGGTTAGGGCATTTGGCAGCCCTTACACACCCAGCCAAACAGCCCCTTAAGGACTACAGCCCATCTTGACAAGCTTCTTCCCTTGTAGCCATTGCCTCCATGGAATCATGCCCAAAACAGCAGCATATGGTTCACATTCTCCTCGGCCTGGCTGCTTGCCTTTCCAACTCTCAACCTTGCCTAGAAACAGCCCTAAACCTTACCCTCAAAACTGCCCTTTCTCACCATGCTATCATCAGAGCCCTTCACGTTGTCTAGGGCAGCCTCCACGCTGTCCCTTTGACCCTTCATACTGCGGCTAAGGCTCTGCTGTCCACACAGCTCTTTACATTGTCTAGGGCAACCTCCTTCTTGACTACATAGAGGCCAACGTATAGGCTAGGGCTTGATCTTGATAGCATTAGTGCTTAGGCAGCGTATTTCTTCTTCTAGAATATGTAGATACTAGGGTTGTCCTCCTTGTAGCATTAGGGCTTCTCACTTGACTTTGTCCTCTAGATTAGGGCAGCATTCTTCTTCTTGACTACGGCTAGGGAAACCTCAATCCTCCAACGTCTAGGGCTTCCACTCCTAGATTTCTCTTCCACTAAAACCCAAGACAAGTGGAGAGAAATCAAGATAGAAGTGTGTGTGAGAAATGACTCTCAAGTCATCTCCTTTATACTATAACGTTGAGCACATGTGGGGTTTAATTGGTTGTTGGCCGACCTTGACGAATTGTCTTATGACACAAATAAATTCATAAATTCATGAATACTTATCGGAATCAGATGATCTTTAGATCAATCCTACACTTCGCGATGAGAGGGGTCCAACAAAAATATCAGCTGCCATAAATAAGATGACCCACATGGAGTTTGGCCCTAGTTGCCAATTTTAACATATGGCTTGACTAGGATGGATGGACCAGGTTTGACCATGTTTGTTCATGTATATGACTAGGGTTTCTAGGTGTATCTCTGTTGATATGAAGAATTTCTTTATTGAAAAAGGTTGTTGGGTTTTTCCCATGTGGATTTTCCCAGGGTAAACTATTGTGTTTCTTTGTGTGGCTGTCTCTTCACGATCCTATTGTCATAGATGTTAAATGGTTGATGTCTTTTGTGTAATTATTTAATAATGAAATGATTGATATTTATGTTTGGAAACTACTGAGAGGGGGGTGAATCAGTAATTTTAAACTTCAATTTGTGCTCAACTTAAATTTCTTCTTATGCAGCGAATGATTTATGTATATACTCAATTATTAATGATTTCCTATTGCAGTTACTAGAGAGAAATTTGCAGATGTACTTATTTATAATTCAAGAGCATTCACACAATATTCAAGAAACAACACATGAAGACACAAGATATAAGTGGAAACCCATGTATTTTTCGTTGAAAGTAATGTGAAGGCAAACTCCTTCCTCGTTACATCAAATTTTTGTAGGCTCCAACCTACAAGAGACTCCTACCTCAAAGGAAGCTCCAACTCCCACAAATTTTCTACAGCCTACAACCCACAGGAGGTTCCTATCTCAACAAGCTACAACATGTTCTTTATCAAGCTAAAACTTGAGAAGCGATTGCAATCTCCCAACCACAATACGAAGTCAAGTGTTTTGGTTAGCTGATATTAATTTTTGTTGTCAAGTCTGTTGCACATCTTCTCTACTTCTCTTCTTCAATTTTGTTCCTCTTCTGTTGTTGCTCATGAACCCTCTCATATAAACTTCTTAACTCCAAAAATTTATTTTTGTTGATTTGTGGTAGCATCAGATGTGCTCTAGCCTTGAAATTTGGAGGAGAGGCTAAGGCACATGAGATCTCCAAAACCCAGAAATCATTTTGAGAAATTCCATCCGAATGAGGAGTTATTAAAATAATTAATATTTTTAATGGGTTCCTAAGTCTAAACTTGGGAAAATAAAAATATTAATGGGTATTGATAAAGATAAGGATGAAAAGGTTTTAAGAGATGAGGATCAAGTCTGTTTTAATTTTAGCTGTTGATTAGGGACTTAATATCGACCGTTGATTCATCAACAGGGAAAGTATAAGAGAAGACTTGAGGGTCATTTGGAGACACACCAACAGATACTCAGTATCCCAAGGAAAATTGATTCTCAGAGAGAAGCAGATCGATCTCAGAGAGAGAGTTGCAAGTTGGAGGAAGAGGGGGGATGAGCAGTGGTCAGGGAGCTCAGAAGAAGTGACGTAGGGACTCTGAGAGACAACACAGAGGGAGACGCAAATCATAGAGATGCAGAGAGGGACCAAAGTTGCGCACAACCACGTAGAATGACGCAGCACTGACGCAATAGAAAAAGGAAGCTCTCCAGGGTGTCAAAAAGTCTCAGAGAAAAGTCTTAGGTGTTTTCTCCTAGTGTCTATGTAAATTTTTCTGTAAAAGTGATTGTTGTTGAAGATTAATAAAACCCTCATCTGCTGCACTAGTTTTCCTGCATTGGGTTTTTCTAGAGATGATTGTCTAAAACTAACTGTGTTGATGTGATTGATTCTTGTGCATATATTTGTTTCTATATAATGGTGTGATATCTGTAGTAGAATTTATTTTAATATTTACTTGGGATTTCATAAATAAATTATTGGGAATAATAAGCAGGTAAAATAAATCAGTTGTTGTAGTAATAGAATTTTTGTTTAGAAATTTTCACATGGTATCAAAGCAAAGATTGGGCGACAGGAAGGGAAAATCAATTATGGGTCAAGAGCATGATGCAGAGGCATCCACTCAAGGAGACTCGTGCAGATTTTCAGAAGAATGCACAAGAGATAGAAATTACAATTATTCTATGTTGGCTTCCAGATTGGGAGAAGAAGTTGCTTACGTAGCAAGCTCTGCCTCCTCAGAGGTTCGGTATATAGATAGTGGAGCTTCCTGGCATATGACAGGAATCCGAGAATGTTTTTCAGATTATCAGGGAGAAAGAATGAATTTTCTGATCTCTATGCAGTAGGAAAAGGTACTATAGTTTTTCAAACAGAAATAGGAGAGCGGTTCTGAGATACTAATATGTTGCATGTGCCAAAACTGGGGATGAACTTACTATCCGTATCTCAACTTCAAAACAAGGGCTATCATGTTTTCTTCATTAAGGAGAAAGTATACGTGAAACACCCGAGTTGGGAAAAGAAGGTCTAGATCGGAATCAGAAGTAGCAGGTTGTACAAATTGCAGCTAGAATCACTAATGGCACTGATAGGCAATAATGGAGACAAGGATTTGAATGAACTAGGCACAGAAGGATGGGACGTTTGCACCATGGGGCTTTGACAATTCTCAGAAAAACTGTAACAAGAGTTCCAGATCTTAAAATTGAACGAGATGATGTATGCAGAGGATGTGCTCTGGGCAAGTATTCCAAAGCAATGTTTCCAAGAAGTAGCAATAGGACCAAGAGTGTACTAGGATTGATACACTTAGACATCTGCGGACCGATGTCCACAAAAGCTCTTAGTGGTGTCGAATGCTTCGTCACCTTTATCGATGACCATTCCAAGAAGACTTGGATCTACATTATGAAAACCAAAGATGAGGTTTTCGGTCGATTCAAAGAGTTTAAGGCTCTTGTGGAGAATATGAATTGAAAGAAGATAAAATTGTTGCGCTCAGAAAATGGTGAAGAGTATGTTGACAAGGACTTCACCGATTTTTGCACTAAGGAGGGCATCGAAAGAGAGTGCACAGCTCCCTGCGATCTGGAGTAGAATGGAGTAGCAGAAAGGAAGAACAGGACTATTATGGAAGAAGTTAGGGCTATGTTGTATGATCAGGATATGCCAAATTCCTGTGGGCAGAAGCATGCAGCACGGCAATCTATGTCCAGAATAGAACTCCTCATAGGGCATTGGGAAAGATTACTCCAGAAAAAGTCTTCACCGAGCAAACACCTAAGTTAGTCATTTCAAGATATTTGGGAGTTTAGCATATTTCCATATACCCAAGGGGAAGAGGAAGAAGTTAGATCAAACTGCAGAGAAAGGATATCTTGTGGGATATAGAGAGAATGCTAAGGCATATAGAGTCTATCTTCTAGGGAGCAGGAAGGTAGTAGTTTGGCGAGATGTAAAGTTCATGGAGGATAGAGCATTCAAAAAATATCGAGAAATGTCTTCCGAGGAGCAGCCAAAAGATGAGTCATTGGTCAAACCACTTCAACCAGCAGAAGCTAGTACCAGAAATTCTCCTTCAAAATAGGAGGAATCACAGGAAGAGGAAGAGTTGACTGATGTGCCACCAACAGGGGAAGAACGAGCCGAAAACTTCGACAGATTCTGCGAGATGCAAAAGAATTCATTGGTGTACCCAGGAACAATAAAAGGGAGCGAAGATAGCCAAACAGATATCAGGCCTTAGTAGATGTGTTGGCACATGCGGGATGGCATATGATACAGATTGGTACGACAATAGGCGGTGGTACCCAAGGTGCACAAAGATATGCTGCAAAGTCCAGTGTTATGTAAAGGGATGCGACTTGATGCATACAAACCCAATTTTAGACCCTAGCATCCAATGTTGTATAGGGGTATGCAGTGATGAGCAGTGGCCTACAGAGGACAATGGAGATGCACGGTTGTTTGTTGTAGCATGTTGATTTGTGTTGTCAAGTAGGAGGAGCGACTCACATCGCATTGAGTACACGCAGGGAGTGTCAAGTACAATGACATAAGCAAGATACAAGATGGTACAGGATGGTACAGCAGTAGCACAGGGTATCCAGTAGTCTACAGGGATAGATCGCACGGTATGGTGGCATGCCGACGAGTACAAGGATACTCATTGGTATGCAGGGGAATATGGTGATGCACAGCAGGGTCTTGGAGTGTTGCCTCCAAGGAGACTTATGGACAGGGGCACCAGGCACAACTTTGGGCGTAGTTCACCCAAGATCGATGAGGATGTAGATGAGTGGCATTTGATGGTATCCATGGGGACTCACATGCCTATCCCTCTTCTACATCACTTGCAGATACAGATCATTTGGTTGTTGTCCTTTGACACTAGGCATGAGTAGCAGGGTGAGGGGAGCTTACCTAAGATATATGCTTGCAACTCAAAGCACCAGGGGAGACACTTCTCAGCGGTGGCATTGGGTCAAGGCACGAGCTGACAGGTACAAGTTTGGGGAGTGCATGGTTTGTTGTAGAGGTAGTGTATGTTCCATCCTTGAGTTCACACTTAAGGGGATGCATGACACATTTTGGGCGAGGCACTCTGAGGTGTCACAGGAGCATATCCAACAGGTGGTTGACCTTTCTTATGAGTAAATTTTTAGTCTCCAAGCAATAACGAGGTGCGCTTCCAGGAGAAAGGATAGCAAATCCCACTGTGTGGTATGGCAGGCAAAGGGTAGCCTTGTATGCACTAAATTGATTCATGATGTATTGAGTCTATATATCGATTGCATGTAGGGAGCAAAGATGCGGGGCAAATGGATTCCAATAGTCATCAAGACTATGACGCAACAGATCTTGTTATGGGATCCAGAGATTCAGTTGGCTGACAGGACACTCCATTTTGTGAGATGCACGACCATAGTAGAGGGTGATCTAGCTCATTTTGGGGTTGACACATGGGGGATCGCTAAGGCCTCCATTGTATGGAAAAGCAAGTTTTTCCAGTTGCAACTTAGGATCGAGATTAGCCATGGATGGATAGATATTGACATCATAGAAATACCTGGGCAAGATGAGCTTGGCCTTCATCAATATTTTTCCATCAAGTTTCAGGGGAGGAGGATACAATGTGCATAAGAATGGCAATCTATTAGAGTTAGAGTGGCGTAGCGACAGCATGGTAGCACCCTTCTGAGACTAGCATGGGACCCAGGTATCACAACAATTGACAACTTACCAACCTTTAGGGATGAGCTAGTTGCTACAAAGGGAGATCACTCAGATCTTCCATTCAGCTTCAGTGACTCATTGATGGCGTGGGGGACTTCATTAGCATGGCAAATTAGTCAATAGGAGGATATCAGGAGCAGCTCATACGGGAGAGACTTCGTCCCCACGGGGATTGGGTTGTATCTTTAGGAGTTTATTCTTGGTGTGCATGAGGTGGACTACTTGGTAGGGCAGCTTCATGGAGAGTTGAACAGAGTCTTACATTATCATGATGCTCTATTTATATAATATGTGGAGGGCTTCTAGAGCTTATACCTAGTTGGACGGTGAGTGGAGCAAGGGATGTTACACATTGATCTGGATGGCTTGGGAGCTTGGTATTGAGAGATTCTTTGATGACAGGACTGTGCAGAGTTCGTGTATGACCCAGTGACACATTTGGGCCATGTTGTAGCGGTTGCAACACCCTCCAAAATTTTGGCCTGCATCCAAATTTCGAAGCCTTCGTTGGTTTTCCCCTTGATGGTCACAAACGCTCGGGCTCATCCCATGAGCTCCTGTTGAATTTTCACACCCTTTTTGTTTGATCAATCATCGATCGTCTTTTGGCATGTTGATTGCTATGTCATGTTGGCGAGTTTGTTCTGGCATTTTGAAGGTTGTCTTGGTGTGTATGAGTTGTTTTCGCTTTGTCGACATCAATCGCACTCACACACAAAGTTGTAAACACTATCGCACAAGTGTCATCACAGTCGTTCGAAGACATATTTCAACTGTCGCACTTATTGCTCTTAACCGTTGAGTCAATCTCACTAAGCACATGTTATCTTGTTGGTTTGAGGTGTCTTGTCGTCGAGTCATGCTAAGTGTGTGATCACATTGTCATGTATGCACAAGTACACTTGCTTCCACACTTAGTCTCCGTCAACCAGACCCAATCTCAGTGACCTTGCACTACTGCGCAAAGCTTGAGGCTATACTTCAAGCAGCCTGCTCTGCACAATTCTGGAAATGAGCCAGTTGACTGACTCCCAGAACTACGCAGAAGTTGTCGAAGAAACCGATCAAGTCTGCACTTCTCGCAAGACCTCCCATCAAGCCTCTCGCTCGTCAACCGGAAGAATTGACTTGAGTTGTGACCTAGGGTTGTAGTGATCTCCAAAATTGCGTAGAGTTGTCCTCCACCTGCTCTTCTTCCCCACTCTGCAACCAACCCAGTAATTTCACAGAGTTGTCCTTGACCAACCCTTCTTCCCCACTCAGTGACCAGCGCAGGAATTGTGCAAAGTTGTCCTTGACCAACCCCTCTTCCCCGCCTTGCAACCAACCTAGGAACTGTGCAAAGTTGTCCTTGACCAACCCTTCTTCCTCGCTCTGCAACCAACCCGGGAATTGTGCAAAGTTGTCCTTGACCAGCCCTTCTTCCTCGCTCTGCATATAGCACAGAAACTGAGCAGAGTTGTCATGGAGGCTTCCCTGCTGACCTGCTCTGCTCAATCAGAAAACTGCACAAAACGGTCTGTCACCAACCCTTCTTCCCCGCTCTGCAAGCCGCCCAGAAATTGCGCAGAACTGTCCAGACCCGAACTGTCTCCCAAGATTGCGCAATTTTGACCAGCAGCCCGATCTTGTCCTCCGTTGGAAAATTGCGCAGATGTTTCTGCCAGTGACTCTTGCTACCTGCATTGTCTTCCCCAAAGAAATTACGCAAATTCCAGTTGGATGACCTGCCCAATGTTCCCCTTGAATATTGCGCAAATTGGCCCAGCAACTCCCTGACACCCCGCATGGCCTTCCTCCAGGAAACTACACAATCCCTACCAGCTAGGTTTTGCCCCGCAATTGTCACTGTTGTCCCAGATTGCGAAAATTTGTCTCCCAATGACATCTGCGCAGTTTTTCCCGACAGTGCTCTAGAGCCTCGCATCCCAGCCTGAGTTGTGTTCTGTGTAGTTTCAGTGCCTTGTCCCTCTCCCTCTCACTTGCACCGAAATGGAAAACAATGCATCATGATCAATCTATTTCACCAACCAGCTATGTGCATTCTCTCGATTCTCAAGTTGTGTAGGCTCAAATTGCGGTTAGGCACAAGGCAGACACATTACACCTGCAGAGGGGAAAAAAGGTGAGGACAATATCAATTTCCCCTCTTTGATTCAAAATTGTTTGCATCAAAACAATGGGCTTCCATTCTCTAACAATTCTCAATCTACTAATCTCGGTGAAACATCTTGTATAATTAATTCTTTCGATCAACCACCAGTCTTGGGAAGCCATCACTCCCATTCTTCCATATGCCATGATGAATGCCCAAGCACATCATGTGATCTCCCATTTTATCATGAATACTCTAACTCAGATCTAGAATTTCCTCCAGTCAAAGAAGATGTTCATATCAAAACTTCCTCTTCACCTCACTTGCTTGTGTGTCCTACCATTCACAATGCATCCACATGCGTCGGAGATACTCCATGTTCTCTCACTTCTTCATTCGATGAGTTATCTCCACAATTAACACAAGGCAGTGAGGTTATCCATGATGAAGTTGAAAACAGTTTAATCATAGAGCGTACTTCCCATTCCCTGTCATCTCTTCTCTTGCATGAAGACAACTATTCAAGTCAGCTTGTTGAAGGTAAAAAATCTAGTGCAACCTGTGATAGAGATAGTTGCCATCCTGAGAGCATTTATAAAATCAACAACAGCAGCTACCCTCAAGCCATGCACGATCTGGTTCAAGCTTCAAAATATGACTCTGCAATTCTAGAAAGTTCCAGAACGTGCCAGGGAGTCGAGGCACTTCAATGTCCATTGATGGTTATGTCAGGACCTCGCGACTCTAGTAAGCCCCAGAACTCAATCAAATCTAGTTTCTCACACACAATCCATCTATCTGCATGGTTGCACTCGATGTGAATTCACGTGTAAAAAAAATTTGGAATTCTGGATGTGATCTCCCAAATTTTTAAGATTCCATTTATAGTCGAATTCACAAATTTGTCACAGCGCGTCCATCTTCATGCACATCCCTTACATCAAACTCAGGGTGGGAATGTTCGTCCCTCATGAAATCATGGAATTATGAAGTTGATCATCTCAAATACTGTCTTTGCCCACTATCACACTTATCAGATTTTTCGTCTCATGATCAGCTCCTCAGTCTCCTTGTGAACCTTGTACTTCAAATTTGCTCGCTCATCACACCAACAATCCTCGTGTGATGATGAACGCACAAGCTATCACATGAA
The DNA here is from genome assembly GCA_000404065.3 of Pinus taeda. NCBI lineage: Eukaryota > Viridiplantae > Streptophyta > Pinopsida > Pinales > Pinaceae > Pinus > Pinus taeda. The sequence continues at coordinate 9,849 of APFE030688267.1, forward strand.
TCAAGTTCTTTCATTTCACCACCCCCAATTGGTTTCACACATTCACAATGTTGGCATCCCTTTTACATTCCTGTGATGACCATGATGCCTGCACAATTTTTCACTAGTTGCAAGCGGTGGTCCGTCATGTCTAGCTCATGGCGAACTTGGTTCCCTTGATCAGAACGCTCGCAAGATTGTTCAAATGAATTTGTCTTTGTTCATTTCAAACTGGGAATTTGATATTTTAACAAACTCATTTTATCATTTCCCCATCTCGGGTGACTGTCACGCAACTTATCATTTTCCCAACAGTACATTCAATGACAATTACTTTGTGCTCTCTGATTGTCATTGTTTAGCATCTTTCTCCTCAAATTTATCTCAAGCAGGTGAGGCACCTCAGCCTATGCTGATGATTATGGCAGGTCCTCACTGTCTTGACACAACTGATGAGAATGATCAGATTTATTTCCCTGATTCCCATCGTGATCCCGTCTCTCCAATAAAAATCCATATTTTCACGGGTCACGAGACCTTCCAAACAGCCATTATGAATCTCACGATCCAATCGCTCAATGGCTGGAACAATCTTACTTGGCGAGCCATGTTGCAGGCAACAAGCTTCAATCCTTCCTTGCGCTCACTAAGAAGCTCGTTGTAGATGAATACACACTCGCAAGAGGCTTCCAAGGTTTGTTGAATAATAGTATCAATCGAAAAGGTAAGTATGTGTATTTGGCGGTCGTGACACATTCTTCTGGTTTTGTTTACTTGTTGTGTACTCATTTCCTTGTCTTGTTTTTCCCTTTCGTGTTGAGTTTTCCGTTTGTTTTTGCTACGCGAATAAGTGTTGTCCAATACTGTGTTCTGGATTTTGAATAAGTATGTGGTTGAATTTAAAGAGTCTTGTGACACTGCAGCACTTGGCCAGTCCTGTGTCCGTCTTCCCTGTGCTTGGTTGTAACTTTTCACCGATGAAGCCTGGAAGGAAAATACAATCCATTTGTAAGGGAAGCTCTGGTCAAACCATGAACCTATGTCCAAACTGGGAAACCCCATGTTTGTACTCAATCTTCTGCTCTATGTGTTCAAGCTTAATCCAACTAGTAGAAACGGAGAAAGGGAAAAATCTAAATGAGCAAATCTAAATCAGAGGTCTTATATGCTTCTCTAAAGGAACAACCTCTTCTACTCTCAATAAGTCGGGACCCCTCTTCTGCCCCAAAAATAAATAAGTGCCTATGCATAGTCCTCTTTCAAAAAAGAATACAAAGGTGAAAGAAGAGAAAGGCTTCCTGCACAGAAAGGTGAAGCAGGCAACTCCACCAGGATACTAACCAAGCTCGCTGGCAGTGGACCAATGCTTATGTTCCTGCGTGACTCCATCAGGGTACTGTCCAGGCCTGTTGGCAGTGCAGCAACACCAGAGATGAAAACTTATACTCTGCAAATCTTAAGCTCGTGAACCAAACTACCCTTCACGGTTTTGAAACACTGTGATGTAGCTGAAAATTTTCTTGTGTTTGACTGAGTTAGTACAAGGTGAACCATGTATGTCCATAGGGTAAGTGGGGAAGCCAAAGTAACCTGCACAACGAATCAATACTTCCTGCAAGGCCAAGGCCCTGTGCTGCAAATGCACAAAAACAGATAAGTTGGTGTTCAACCAGTATGTCGCCAAGTGTTGTAGCAGCTGCAACACCCTCCAAAATTTTTCCCTACATCCAAAGTTCAAAGCCTTCCTTGGATTTCCCCTTGATGGTCACAGACACTCAAGCTCATCCCATGAGCTCTTGTTGAGCTTTCACACCCTTTCTGCTTGATCAATCATCGATCGTCTTTTGGCATGTTGATCGCTATGTCATGCTTGCGAGTCTGTTCTGGCATTTTGAAGGTTGTCTTGGTGTGCATGATTTGTTTTCTCTCTATCAACATCAGTCGCACTCACACACAAAGTTGTAAACATTGTCATGCAAATGTCATCACGGTCGTTCGAAGACATATTTCAACTGTCGCACTTGTCGCTCTTAACCATTGAGTCAGTCTCACTGAGCACATGTTGTCTTGTTGGTTTGAGGTGTCTTGCTGTCGAGTCATGCTAAGTGTGTGATCACATTGTCATGTATGCACAAGTACACTTGCTTCCACACTTGTCAATTTTCCCGAAAATCTGTCAACCGGACAACCCTCCGTCAACAGAACCCAATCTGAGTGACCTTGCACTACTGCCTAGAACTGCGCAGAGCTTGAGGTTGTCCTCCGGGCAGCCTACTCTGTGCAATTCTAGAAACGATCCAGCTGACTGACTCCCAAAACTACACAGAACTTGTCCCAAAAACCAATCCAGTCTACGCTTCCCGCAAGACCTCCCATCAAGCCTCCTGCTGGTCAACCGGAGGAAATGACTTGAGCTATGATCCAAGGTTGAACTGATCTCCAAAATTGCGCAGAGTCGTCCTCCACCTGCCCTTCTTCTCAGCTCTGCAACCAGCCTAGGAATTGCGCAAACTTGCCCTTGACTAGCTCTTCTTCCCCGCTCTTCAACCAACCCAGGAATTGCGCAAATTTGTCCTTGACCAACCCTTCTTCCCCACTCTGCAACCAGCCCGGGAATTGCGCAGAGCTATGCTTGACCAGCCCTTCTTCCCCGCTCTGCAAACAGCCCTGGAACTGCGCAGAACTGTCAAGGACACTTCCCTACTGACATGCTCTGCTCACTCAGAAAACTACGCAAAAGTGGCTATCACCAGCCCTTCTTCCCCGCTCTATAATCAGCCCAGAAATTGCGCATAACTATCTTGACCCAGACTGTCTCCCAGGATTGCGCAATTTTGACCAGCAGCTCCTATAGCCCAATCTTGTCCTCTGGAAAACTACTGTCAGTGCCTCATGCTACCCGCATTGTCTTCCCCAGAGAAATTGTGGAGATCCCAGCTAGATGACCTGCCTAGTGCTCCCCTTGAAAATTTCGCAGATTGGCATAGCAGCTCCCCGACACCCCACCTGGCCTTCCTCCCAAAAACTGCGCAATCCCGCCTCCCAGCTAGGTTTTGCCCCACAGTTATCATTGTTATCCCAGATTACGAAAATTTGTCTCCCAGTGACGTCTACAAAGTTTTTCCTGAAAGTGCTCCGCAGCCTCGCATCCCCGCCTGAGTTGTGCTCTATGCAATTTCAGTGCCTTGTCCCTCTCCTAGTCACCTGCACCAAAAAGGAAAACAATGCATCATGATAGACTACGAGATTTTTGGATTTGATGTCGTCTCATCATAGGTGATTGGAAGAACAGGTACATCGATGAAACATGGCGCGACGACAAACAGGCTGGAAAAGAGATGCTAGAAGACTTGCTCGCAGTCAAACGAACACATGAAGCACATCAAGCAAGCGAGCCAAAGGGATACATTCACATGCACCATCAAGCAAAGACCAAGACCATCAAAGACCTTGCACACTTTTCCATGCGGAGGTGAAAGACATATTACACCAAGAGCATAACATCACTCAGCAACACAGTAGCACGACACAGACACCACAGTCAGCTAGTACATGTCAACAATGTCATGTCGAGTTGTGTTATGAATTGTCTCGGCCACATCACTACTATGGTCCATACTTGTTATAATCAATGTAAAGTACAGTGGAAGTCCAAGAGACCCACATATGAAGTCGAAGAGTCATGTAAAGTTTAAAAGTAATAGGAAGTCAAACAGTCATGAGGGAAGTCGATGAGTCACAAGGGTCAGTTATACCCCCTTGGCTATATATACCCCCTCGTATCAGCAAAGGACTTTTCACCTTGGTTCCTCCCACATAGCCTTGAGAGCATGTAGTTTGTTCTTTGGGGCGCAAGAAGTGGCTCCAATGTCCCACTATTGAGACTAGTGATGTATGTTGTACAAATGTGTCTTGGATCTTTTGCTTAATTCAGAACCCTGTCTCAGGCCAGCACGTTTTCACGCATGTTTTGTATCCATTTGTAAGACTATTCTTCAAACGTATGTAATGCATGTTTGCTTAACCTGTACTAAGATAGTTGAACTACTTCAGTGATTTTAGTACTCATACTGTTGAAGATGTGTTGTATTGTTTATCACTGGTGTCTCGTCCATGTGGACTACTCTGCCGGACATTAGACAGATCATTTTTGTGTTTTCATGGTTTTAACGACCGTCACCTCCGTGTGGACTATTCCGCTAGACGGTGTACGTGTTTTCCCTTGAACTTTGATTTTCACCACTGCTGCATTAGTTGTGGACTATTCTGTTGGATGTTGGACAGACCCTTGTTGTTGTTCGCGTGTGTTTCTTCTTGGGTTGGGATATTCCCTCTCATCATGAGGCTCACTTTACCTCCCCCTTTTGACAATAAGAGAACCCGGATACAAAGTTACATTAAGCACTCACCAGGCATACTCACCTCGCTTTCTTGAAGTTACAAACATAACACTCTCATGTGTTGAACAGCAAGAGCTAAGGCAAATCTTTAAAATAATGGCAACTGAACCATCGTACCAGATGCAACTCCTACGCCAAATGGTGTGTGGTCTAGTTGGGACTTCATACCGGGGAGATCCCCTTTGTTGGCAGTTCCAGCACCATCAAGAAAATAGTGCTAGGAGGGCCAGATGACAAGTTGAGCCCGTTGCATCTGGTTTGAATCTCTTATCTAAAACGGCCCATCCATCAATTGTTCTCCCGAGGTGTTTCTCCAATTTTTCCGTTGATCAAATTTCCCTCCCCGGTGAGCTTCTCATTCACTTGTCCCAGTTAAAGTTTGATGGTGAGTACAGAACGTCCATATCCAAGCACATTTCTAATTTTCTTCGATTTTTCCAACCTTATGAAATCGATAATGAAGAGTCTTCTTGTGTTCTTTTCTTCCTCACCCTTGAAGGTCGTGCTAATCGGTGGTGTCATACCTTGTCACCTGCTTCCATCCATTCCCTTCTCCCTTTCCTCAAGGAGCTCCATCAAGCCTCAAGTAAGTATAACTATCGAGATGTTTGTGCAAGAATCAAGCTATTAAGAATGGAGCCTAATGAATCAGTTGAGAAATTTTCTAATCAATTTCTTCACCTTTGCCATGAAATTTCGTAAGACGATTTGAACTAGGATTTCTTGAAACAAGAATTCGAGCACTTGGTTATTGTCTCTTCATACGGTGAACCTGAACCTCCCGAATTTTCTTCTTCCCCAACTCTTGCGGATTATGAGGCACCTTAGATTGTAGAAGAGGAGATGTAGGAATTTACAGGGTAAGTTCCTCAGATATAACACCAAAGGACACCCCGCTCACAAACAAATCACAGATAATTACACCATTATTTTTGACGTGGTTAAAACCCTCAAAGGGAAACATTCCACGGCCTAAGCCAACGCGGCCACTTCAGGCAATTTATTAATAAAATAATGAAAATTTACATAACTTTCTCTCATGAACGGTTACACTACAAATGACCCTTCATGCTCTTTAAATAGAGATCATGGACCAATCAGGTGTAAAACCATGGATCAAATGTCGGTAATACCGAGGAGAGAACGAATTGTCGGATCATTTCATGTCTAGAACATATCGTGACTGTCGGATTGTAAGTTACAAAAGTACATAATAATGAAACACACTTTACCTAACTCTACACTAGACCAAGTTATACTTAACTATTTCCTATATGTCAGAATATCCTAACATCCCCCCTTAAGAACAACTTGGGATATGATTGAAGGATGTACAAATATGACACAATAGGAGAAGGAAGGAGGCATGAGAGCCTATACCCCCTTAGTGAGAACTTCCTGAACTCCAACCATAAATCGAAGTTTAGTAAACTTCGCCTCTGTGAGAGCCTTTGTAAAGATGTCTGCAACTTGATCATCAGTTGAAAATTATTTCACTTCAAGAACATGGTCATGAATGAGCTTTCTGATGAAGTGCATGTGTAGTTCAATGTGTTCGTTGCGTTGATGTTGGACTGGATCTTTGCATAGTTGAATTATCACACCAAAGTGTAGTCGGACGCCGCTGCTGAAAGCCAAACTCTGACAGGATCTGATGAAGCCACAGGGATTCCTTACTAGCTTCTACTGCGCCACAATACTCTGCTTCTGCTGAAGAAAGAGAAATGGCACTTTGTTTCTTGCAAGCCCATACAATAGGTCCAGAACCAAGAGTGAATACATAACCTGCAGTAGACTTTCGATCATCAGGGCCACCAGCCCAATTGGAATCAGTGAAACCAACCAATAAAGGAGATGCTTCTGCACTGTAATGAATCCCAAACTGAACTATACCTCGAACATAACGAAGTATTCTTTTAGCTGCTTTCCAATGACTTTCATGTGGCTTTTGCATAAACCGAGCAATAAGGCCAACAACAAAGGAAATACCAGGACAAGTATGGGTCAAATACAAAAGTTTTCCTACAAGCTGACGGTATAAGGTAGCATCAACTTCAGGGGAAGTACAAGTAACTGAAAGTTTAGCTCCAGACTGAAAGGGAGATGGGGTTGGCTTACAATATTCCATGTGAAAGTGGCCTAGAAGATCACATGCATACTTGGACTGGGAAAGGGAAATACCTTCCTTGGATTGCAAGACTTGAAGACCAAGAAAATAATGCAATTGTCCTAAGTCTGTCATTTCAAACTGCTTTTTAAGACTGGACTTCACATGGTTTAAAAGGTTGGGATCACTACCAATAAGGATACGATCATCAACATAAAGAACAAGTATGATAAGAGACTTACCCACTTTCTTGGTGTAAACAGTATTGTCAGAATGACACTTAGAAAAGCCAGTATCTAAAAGAAAGCTATCCATTTTGGCATACCAAGCCCTAGGGGCTTGCTTGAGACCATAACGGGATTTCTTAAGCCGACATACAAGGCTGGAGTCTGTTTGTATAAATCCAAGAGGTTGTTTCATATAGATTTCTTCATGCAAGCCCCCATGCAAGAAGGTAGATTTAACATCCATCTGATGGACTTCCCATTGAAAGAGGCAAGCAAAGGAAAGAACAAGGCGAATAGAGTTCATTTTGGCAACAAGGGAGAAGGTTTCAGTATAGTCAATGCCTTCAACTTGTGAAAAACCCTTAGCAACAAGACGAGATTTATGTTTATCAACTTTTCCATCTGGTCCATACTTGGTGTTGAGCCTTGAAAACTACCTCTCCTCTACATACTTTCCTAGACCTTTTTCCCACATCAGAGCCTCATAAGCTATCAAAGATTGTTACATATTGATTCTAGGAGTGCATTTAACTGGTTTTCTAACTATATCCTTGTGTGCGCTATTTGATTTAGATTTTGTTCATCAGCTACGGAATGTAGCCACTTTCCACAGCTGACTCGCAATTCCGCAGCTATTTTTATTGTTCTATAGGTTACAGGTGTCGGCACGTGAAACGAGGCACGTGGGCAGCTCAAAAATGATCTACACATGGACAAGGTCCTATCTGTTTAGCCAAATTCGTGAAGAAAGACCTTGGTCAAAGGACGGTCAAACAAGGAGTCCTACATCAAATAGGTCTCTGTTTCAGCACGTGAAAAGTCCAAGGTCGTTCCTAGATTCGTGGATCCCTCTTAATAGCTGCAGGCCGTCTCCATGACGCAAATCCAACATCCACCTTTTGTAAATTGAATATTTATGGCAACCAAGAGGCTGAACTTACGGATTTTGTCCTGTTTACGCGTCTTGTCCTGAAGATTTCTCTCAGAAAAAACAGTTATCTATTTTCCTCTATAAATAAAGTGTTTGCAAACGCAAGTAGTTAGTCTAGATGTTAGTTTTTATGTTGTTGGTGTAGCATTAGTCTTGTTGTTGTAACGAGAAGACATATCCTCTGTTTTGCAATACAAAAACTTTGTTTCTTATGATTGTTTAAAACGTGATTCTGAGTTGACAGCATATTAACCAAAGGCCGTGCAGAGGTCCCCTACTGGCTAAGGTTTTGCTTTTCATTTTTGTAAAGTTTTCACGCATCTTTTCTCTTATTTCCACTGTATATTTTTCATAATTTGTTTATAGTGTTAATCTTTTATTCCTCTACATGATTTTGCAGCATTGCATACTTTTTTTACTAACACTGATCAGTGTGTTTCAAGATAGGTTATGCTCGAGCTTTTTCATATAATTTTTGCATCAAGTAGTGATATGAGATCTATTTTTCTGCTGAACTTTTTAATCTTTTCAATTTCAGTTGTTATGCTTTGATTTCAGTGAGATTTTTTTGCTGCTATTAGCTAATTTAGATATCAAGTTCTTCATGTTATTTGACGTTATCTCCGGTGCCATGGCTTAACCCGAGAAGTTAATTGGCGAGCTATCGGATTATAAGTGAAGTAATTTGATTTCGCTTTCATTAATCTACAAGTAGGTAGTTTAGATATCAAGTTCTTCATGTTATTTGACGTGATCTCCGATGCCATGGCTTAACCCGAGAAGTTAATGGATGAGCTATCGGATTATAAGTGAAGTAATTTGATTTTGCTTTCATTAGTCTGCAAATAAGTAATTTAGATATCAATTCTTCATGTTATTTGACGTTATCTCCGGTGCCATGGCCTAATATGAGAAGTTAATTGGAGAGCCATCGGATTATAAGTGAAGTAAATTGATCTTACTTTCATTAGTCTGCAATTTTTTATTTTGAGTGCAATAGTTTAGATTTTATTTCTGTAATTAGATGGGCAGCAGAGACAGTGACCTCATGATCAGTATTTCATCTTTTGTTTGATTTAAGTAGCTGCATATTTACATTCCTGTTCAAGTACTGATTTTATCACTAGCATGTTTTGAGATCTTTTGAAGTAATTAAGGAATTAAAACTTCGGTGATCCATAATCTTGTTTGGAGAATAATTTTGGCAAAATCACATAAAAGATCATTTGTCGACGCGTTTCAAACCAACCAGTGTGGTTCATCGTCAGGACAAGTTTGAAGTACTAAGTTCTGGAAATTATCATAAGAGACATAATCCTTGTCTTAAATCTACATCCATACTTGCCCTCTAAAAGTATTCTTAAAACCTAAGAATAAGATTTCCATTTGCATTAGGAGACCAACAAGGACAAAACCCCAAAAACAAAATAAAAATTGAAAACAATAAAAGTAAGAAAGAGGTTGTCTTGCACATACAGTGCGCCACTTCATCAGTTTACGACTCCTGGATTGATAATTAACATAGCAATTTAGGACATACTAAATTGACTAAACATTTTGGCGTCGTTGTCGGGGAAGTGTAACTAGGTAACATATCTCTAACATTCAAAAAAAAAGGGAAAAATTGATAACTTCTTGAAGTATGTCTCCTCCTACACCTAGTGTGATCTGGAGGATCAGAAAAGAGACTTATTAGTTTAATAATTTCTTGAGTATGCTCTCTTCTTGCACCTAGTGTGATCTGGAAAATCAAAAAAATGATTATTAACCCAATTTAAAAAATGGCATGCATAGAGCAAGAGATTCTAGGGAAAGGTTTATAGCTAGGGCCAAAAGTTCAATTTTTACAACTCCAGCTACTTCAAGGCATAAACAAGATACACCTCCATCCCAGACTCATACTCCCAGCCTTAGTATTCCTAGAATTCAAGGGGCAGCAACTGAATTAGAAGATTCTCCCACACTATCTACTAAATCTGATCTAGTAGAAGAACCCTTCTTCACTTCTGTAGGGGGACATATTGCAGTTGAAGAAGTAGAATCACCTGGAGAAGAAGGAAAGGAAGAGACTCTCTCTCATCAGCCATTAATAGAAGAACCAGAAGACACTAAGGAAACTATCATGGTAGAAGAAGTACTAGATGGAGAATATTCTTTATTTGGAGGAGGGGGTAGAGGTAGAGGTAGAGGAAATAATGGAGGTGGTGGTAGAGGAAACAATGGAGGTGGTAGAGATAATAATGGGGGAAATAGGAAGGAAATAACTCATTCGGATTCCCTATAATCGATGAGGAAACCCATACAACAATGAAAAACATTAATCATTTGTCCTCCCAAAATTTTATGGGTTGTGAAGTGAGGATCCTGAAACATTTCTATTTGAGTTTGAAGTCTTGTGCCGAACCTATGACTATATGGAAGACTCTCAAAAACTCAAACTATTTCCTTCAACATTGAAAATCGCTGCTTTGAAATGGTTCATGGGATTAGTCACTCAATCTATTAGGACTTGGAATGATATGAAGCAAATATTTTAGGATAGATATCTGGATTATTGTATTCCCACTAATCATAAAGATGAGGTATTCAAAATGATGCACAAAGAAGATGAGAACTTTTAGGATTTACTTGAAAGATTTCAATACAACTTAAAAAGAGCAAAAATGAGCAATTTAGATGAGGAAACTTTGAAAGCCCTTCTATTGAAAGCCATTAGAGACGAATGGATAGATATTTTAAACATGATGGGGAAGGGAAACATTTCTCAACTTCCACTACATGACATAGCAGAACTATGTGTCCATCTCTCAAGGGGAAAATCTAAAACTGGAAAAGAGCCTAGAGATACTTCTCTTATTAGAGCAAACAAATCTGCAACTGGATCAGTAAGTAGGGCAGAGATTGGCAATATGCTTGATGAGTTTAAAACTGACATTCTAGGGAGCCTTAGTGAACAACTAGACACCCTTAAAATTCAAAACAAGCAGAAAACAGAAGTCGATGTCTTAGCCATCTTTTGCCCAAAATGTAGAAAGAAACATGCTCTAAGGGAATGCCCCTTGGATGCAAAAGTTGTAGAAACATGTATGATTTTCTCATAAATTCATGAGACCAAGGATTGTCCTTCAATTCCTGGGCTCAAAGCTATCTTTCAGGAATATCCAAATTCAGTAGAATCTCTTTGTTTTGTTTCAAGAAAACCTTGGCAAGGGAAACAAAATCAAGGATTTAACAATCCTATGAATTTTCAGCTCCCACCAAATTGGAATTCCCCAACTTCAAAATCCATATCAATCATCGGCGCAAGGGGTACAAAATCTTTATGGGAGATTTGCTCAATTTTATCAATATCCTCCATCCTTTCAAAATCAACAACAAAATCCACAACTCCCAAATCAAAACCCACAACTTTCATTGCCATTTCCACAACAACAACCTTCTCAAAAAAATCAAAATTCTCAACTCTTGCTTCCATTTGAACAAAAACCAAATCAACTACTAGCCCAACCATTACCAAATCCCAACAACAAAAATCCTCAAAATGCTTACATGGTAGAAGGACAACAATTTCCTACCTATATGATTGTTCCTCTTAATGATGTTCAACTTAGATATGGTATAATTTTAGAAAAGGAAAAACCTTCTATAGATGTTCAAGAGCAAGATGCCTCTGAGGAGGATTCTCTTAAAATCAATAAAGGTTCTGAGGAAGCATCCCCTCAAAACCAAATCATTCGAAAAGAAAAACAAAAAGAGTCAACCCCCACAACTCCCATAGTTGAGCAACCTGCATCTTCATCCACACCTCATTTCCCTGAAAGATTACAAATTGACAAGGGTGGAAAAACAAATCTTGTTGCCTGACTATGATTTCCTAGATGAATTAAAGAATGTCTGTATCAAGATTCCCTTGCTACAAGCCATTAGGGAGATTCCTATTCTAGCAAAACAATAAAGGAGTTGAGTTTCAAAAGACCAAGTAGGAAACCAAGAGATACAAAAAGAATCCACCTAGTAGGAAAAATTGCAGATATCATGATGGGAAAGATTACCATGCAGAAATATGTGGATCCAGGTAATCCAATTGTCAAGACACACATAAATGGGATAGAAATTTCAAATACATTGATTGACTTAGGGGTTGCTAAACATTATGAGTAGACAGACTATGGAACAGCTTAAACTTCCTAATCTTCTTTTTACACCCACCTTACTGCAACTTGCAGATAGATCAGTAATCAAACCAAATGGTGTATTAGAAGATATTTCAGTCTCCTTAGATTCTTGGGAATATCCAGTAGATTTCATGATTTTTGACTCCCAAGAGTAATCTAGGAGGGCACCCACTCATATTAGGAAGACCTTGGCTAGCCACAGTTGATGCTTTCATTAGTTGTAGATCTGGGGATATGTACATTTCTAATGGTAGTTCAACAAAGAAATTCAATTTGTATCCTCCAACAAAAGCAATTACAGAAGTAGGAGACAATGAATGGGTCAATGATGAAGATATTATACAACCTATCTTTACTATCTCTGAAGTTAGTGAAGATAGTCAAATTTTGAACACATTAGAAAATTTTGAAACATCTTCAAAATATGACCACACACAATTTCAATTAGATTCTGATATTGAATATTTGTCATCAAGGCAAATGTCTCTCTACTCTATGGAAGAGCTTGGTAGTTCTGCAGTTGAAATTTTTCCAAGTAAAATATTGAATATCAATAAAAATTTGGAAAAGTTACAATAGGAAGAGCTAACCAGAATCTTGCAAAAACATTATGCTACATTTGCATGGGAGTATACTGATATGAAAGGTATTGACCCTAAGACTTGCATCCATCATATCTATATCGAGGAAAACAGTAGACCAATCAGGCAACCTCAGAGAAGGATGAATCCAAATCTTAGGGAGATTGTGAAAGAAGAGCTCCAAAAACTACTCGATGTAAACTTCATTTACCCAATTTCAGATAGCCGATGGGTTTCTCCCTTGGTTATAGTGCCCAAAAAGGATGGTAAATGGAGGGTGTGCATTGATTACAGGGAATTGAATAAAGCAACTTTGAAGGATCACTTTCCTTTGCCCTTTATCAATCAAGTATTAGATACATTCGCAGGCAAAAAGTATTTTTCATTTCTGGATGGTTTTAGTGGTTATAATCAAATTCAGGTAGCACCTGAAGATCAAGATAAAACCACATTTACTTGTCCATGGGGAACTTTTGCTTACCGAGTGCTTCCTTTTGGATTATGTAATGCACCCGCAACATTCCAAAGAGCAGTACTAGGAATTTTTTCTGATCTAATCCATGATTGTATAGAGGTATATATGGATGATTTTACAGTTTATGGTAATACATTTGAAGAAGCATTAGAAAATTTGGAAAAAAATCCTTATAAGATGTAAAAAACAAACATTTCATTAAGCCATGAAAAATGTTTTATGATGTTTATTGAAGGTATTGTTTTAGGACATCATATTTCGGGAGATGGGATTAAAGTTGATAAATTAAAGGTTGAAGTCATCTTCAAGTTACCTATTCCAAATTGTCAAAAGGATGTTAAAAGTTTCCTGGGATTTACTGGATATTATAGAAGATTTATAGAAAACTTTACCAAAATAGCATCTCCACTCTTTAAACTACTTACAAATCACTGTGAATTCAAATGGAGTCCTAATTACCAATCAACATTTGAAACCTTGAAAACAAGAATATCTGAAGCGCCTATCTTGAGAGGACCAAATTGGAAACTTCCCTTCCATATTTCTACAGATGCTTCAGATACAGCTCTAGGGGTTGTGTTGGGACAAAAAGACTTAGTTCCTTATGCCATTTACTATTCCAGTGAAAATTTAACTCCCACTGAGTTGAATTATACTATGACTGAAAAGGAGTTTTTAGCTGTTGTTCATGCAATCAATAAGTTCAGACATTATATAACAGGCTATGAAACTTTTATTCATACTGATCATTCTGCAATTAGATATCTAATGAACAAACCCATTAGTAATGGCAGAGTTACAAGGTGGTTCCTACTTTTACAGGGATTCAACATTATTGTGTTAGATAAACCAGGGAAACAAAACACAGTAGCTAATTCCTTGTCTACGATTCAGAATATCAAAGAAGATTTTCCTGCAGAGAATAAGTTTCCTAATGAATACTTATTTGCAGTAACTACTAAAACTCCTTGGTATGCAGATATGGCTAACTATTTGGTTACAGGGAAACTACCTCCACATTTATTTTCTAGTGAAAGAAGAAAGATTATTCAGGAGAGTTCAAAATATTCATGGAGTTCTAACAAATTGTTTAAAACAAAGCCATACCTTGTAATCAGAAGATGTGTCAGGGAAGATGAAATGCCTAATATTCTCAAAGCATGTCATAATGAACCGTGCAGTGGACACTTTGCTGACAAAAGGACAGCCTATAAAATCCTTTCTTTAGAATATTATTGGCCATCCCTCTTCAAAGATGCAAAACAATACATCAAAAGGTGTGACAGTTGTCAAAGAGTAGGGAAACCTGCCCCCTAAAATGAGATGCCATTACAACTACAGGTACTCGTCAAACCCTTTGAAAAATGGGCTTTAGACTTTATTGGACCTATTAATCCACCATCTAAACAGAAAAAACATATATTGGTATGTACTGATTATGTCACTAAATGGGTAGAAGCCAAAGCATTATTCTCTGCTACTGAAAATTCAGTTGTTAGCTTTCTTTATGAGGATATTTTTACTCGCTTTGGTGTTCCAAGGGAAATTGTGACAGATCAAGGAGGTCAATTCACATCCAAACTGGTGGAGAAACTGATGGAAGAGTACAAGGTCAAGCACAGAAAATCCACTCCTTACCATCCGCAATCAAATGGTCAAATAGAGTCCACAAACAAAGTAATTGAAGGCATCATTACCAAGACTGTTCATCTACACAGAAGAGATTGGGTAGAAAGGCTTCCTGAAGCCTTATGGGCTTACAGAACCACATGGAGGAACACAACAAGACATTCTCCCTATGAACTTGTTTATGGAAAAGAAGTTCTGCTCCCCATTGAGTTCCAAGTTAAGACCTTTAAGATGGCAGTTCAATTGGGAATGGATCTATCAAAAGCTCAAAAACATAGAATGGAGCAGTTGAATGAACTAGATGAGATCAGACAAGAAGCAATCCTAAGAACTGATCAAGTTCAATATCAAAGAGCTAAGTGGCATGACAAATACATCAAGCAGAAAAAGTTTCAAGAAGGAGATTGAGCATTGCTATTTGATTCCAAGTTCAAAGATTTCAAAAATAAATTTCAGACTCATTGGCTTGGGCCATATGAGATTGAAAAAAGTTTTTAGCAATGGAGCGGTAA
Source organism: Pinus taeda (assembly GCA_000404065.3). NCBI lineage: Eukaryota > Viridiplantae > Streptophyta > Pinopsida > Pinales > Pinaceae > Pinus > Pinus taeda. The sequence goes on from APFE030688267.1 coordinate 24,865, forward strand.
GAATCAAAACCATTGATGAGTGTGAAACTCCTCTCATTGTGAATGGTCACAGATTGAAGATATATCATAAGCCACTCTCAAAGGAGGAATTTGTCAAAATCTTTCAAAATTATTCTGCAATAAGGCTGGTGAAGAAGAATCCTTCTTCTCCACCAACCTAGTCTTTGTTCTTTTCATTGTTTCTTAATAAAAAATAAAAAAAAAATGTATAAGCCTGAAAACCAATTACTGATAGGCAATCTTATACAGAAAATACAGGGCAAAAATCAGAAACTTCTGACGGCCTATATTTTCCAAAAAACAATCTCTCATTTCATTCATAGTTGTTCCATTTCTTGTCATTTCACTTCATTTCATTCCATTTCGCCATCACATTCCACCAATAAAATTCCTTTCATGTCCAGTTTTTCATATATCATTCATTCAGTCATCATTCATTTCCATCCATCTCCATTCACTTCGCCAAGTCATATATTATTCACTATGTCAGTTTCCGCAGCTGAATTCTAAGCTGAACACTGATTCTGCAGCTGATTGTTGATTCTGCAGCTAATACTCTGTTACTCTGCAGTGACTGTCAAATGATAGCCTAGTAATGATGAAAACCAAATGTAGGTATGGAAGAGGAAAATATTTTGAAGATGTTAGCACCTAAAGCACCAACAAGAGGCAGCCAATCAAAAGTTAGCGAACGGAAGTGGTAAGATTCTAAGGTATGAGCAAAATCAATTTCAAATAGCATTTTAAAACACATAATCTGTATAGTTGTAAAATCATCGGCTCCATCATGTGTAATGATTCGAATTGATAGCTTCCTTAACTCCTCCATGACCTTTGCATAGCTCCACCATGATCTCCGCATCAAATTCCAACGGCCTCATGATCCTCTTCCGAATCTAACTCGTACTCAATTGTGCGTCCGCATTACACCTGTTGAACCGGTTAATCATGAAGTAGTAAGCCAATTGACCACGGCTCTCCTCTGACGCACCACTCTGCAGTCATTTTATGAATTTGCTAACGTCCACTCCGCAGTCTTTTATTTTAAAATTCTGCCAGACTCACTCTGTTCCCATACTCTCACACTGAGTTTAGGATTGCCAGTTCAGGGTTTGTTTATACAAGCCTCTGCTCCGTGAACTCATTTTCATTGCATGCTCTATATTCTTTCCGTTTTGTAACTATTGGTTTTCTCCGCAACCCTCCTCCATCTTCCGCTCATACAACCGTTCTGCCTCTGTGAAACCATCACTTATAGAGGTATTTTCGAAGCAAGAGGAAGGAATGGGCCTTCTGGTAAGAACAGAGCCGGACGGGCCTAAATTCATGGAGGGTTATCCACAGTTAAAGAGCACATTAAGGAAAGCAGGTGGCTGCAGTTTATCCAGAAATTCAGGTGTCATAATAAAGAAGTCACGAAGACATTTGCAAGGTCCTTTAATGGCATGGAAGTTGAGATTGGGGATATCAAATTTTCGGTAACAGAGGCATCCATTGCAGCAGCAACGGAGCTCCCACAGGAAGGAGAACAATGGTTCAAAAACAAAGACTTCGATGAGAGGGCATGGAGGATCATTTTGCGTAACCGAGGTATGGATATAACCGTTGTTAAACGTGGAATTCCTATTTCAGCCCTAGAGGAAAAATGGACTAGTTTGTTGTTGATAATTCAGAAGTTCATTACGTGTGAAGGAAGCTTTGGGTCCATGTACATGTCCCATATAAGGTTATTAATGAATTTTTTGGAGAATCAAACCATCAATCTGCATTATTTCTTGTTGAGTAGCTTGAAAATGATGTCTACCACTGTACAAAAGAATCTGGATCATGTAGAGCCTCATCTTTATCATCACAGCCTTGTTAAAATTCTGATTGAAAAACAACTGAAGGAAAAAAGGGACACATGAGAACAATTCCTGATTAGAAATTTCTTTCAGGACCCACCTGAAACACCTGAAGGTAGCTCAACAAGAAAAAGTAGGAGAAGAAAAACAAGTGTAAACATTCAAGATACTCCTACTAGTATAACTAAAGAAACCAATAAGGAAGAAATGTTGTCTTAAACTTTGACTGAGGTTAGAAAACAAGTGAAACAAATGGGGAAAATAAATGTTGAAGATGTTTATCAAACCCCAAAACCTTCCTCAGAAGAGGAACAGGTACTTTCTAAAAGACTAATTCATCTTAAAGAACAGTTAGCTAAAGCAAAAGAAAAAAGAATGGAGAAACAAAGTGTAGAAAAGGGAGATACTACCTTACAGAATTTAAGAAGGAGCTCAAGACTTAAAGGCAAATTGAAGAAAGTGCAAATCAAAGGGGCTCACTTCATAGACTTAGAAGGGGAAATACCAAAACAATCACCAACAATCACTCTTCCTGACCATAGTCCACAGTATTCTCCTTTTCCTCAACCATATTTTGAAATCAGTCCAAGAAAGGCTACACCAGAAATAGATCCAACTCAGCAACAGATGTATGATTTTATTGAATCATTGGAAGAGAATGCAACAGAACAAGGCACTTCATCTAATCAACCTGATACAGCTCAGGAAATTTTGATCCAATCATTAAAACAAGAAGTTTTTGAACTAGAAGTCCTGAATAGACACATCAAAAGGTAAAATGAAACATTTAAATAACAGAACATGTTGGATAAAATTATCCATGACAACACCATGTTGCATCTTGGATTGTGGCACAAGAAAAATAGGAAATTGAAGAAAAAGAACAGGAGGTTGAGCAGAGCCCTCATCAACCTCAAATACAGGTGCCTAATGATGAAGCCCAGGATGACAGTGACACCAAGGAAGAAGAAAATAAGGCTAGATGTATTAGCAGAAGTCTCAAAGCAAATGAATTGAAGGAAGGATAGTCACAGTTTTGGTTGCATGAGGACATGCAACATCTTCACAGTGGGGGTATGTTGAGCCCTAAAAACTACCTCTCCTCTACATACTTTCCTAGACCTTTTTTCCACATCAGTGCCTCATAAGCTATCAAAGATTGTTACATATTGATTCTAGGAGTGCCTTTAAGTGGTTTTCTAACTATATGCTTCTGTGTGCTATTTGATTTAGATTTTGTTCATCAGCGACAGAATGTAGCCACTTTCCGCAGCTATTTTTATTGTTCTATAGGTTACAGGTGTCGGCAAGTGAAACGAGGCACATGGGCAGCTCAGAAATGATCTACACATGGACAAAGTCCTAGCTGTTCAGCCAAATTCGTGAAGAAAGACCTTCGTCAGAGGACGGTCAAACAAGGAGTCCTACATCAAATAGGTCTCTGTTTCAGCACATGAAAATTCCAAGGTCGTTCCTAGATTCGTGGATCCCTCTTGATAGCTACAGGTCGTCTCCATGACGCAAATCCAATATCCACTTTTTGTAGATTGCATGTTTATGGCAACGAAGACGCTGAACTTACGGGTTTTGTCCTATTTACACGTCTTCCGCTGAAGATTTCTCTCAGAAAAAACAGTTATCTATTTTCCTCTATAAATAAAGTGTTTGCAAACGCAAGTAGTTAGTCTAGATGTTAGTTTTTATGTTGTTGGTGTAGCATTAGTCTTGTTGTTGTAACGAGAAGACATATCCTCTGTTTTGCAATACAAAAACTCTGTTCCTTATGATTGTTTAAAGTGTGATTTTGAGTTGACAGCGTATTAACCAAAGGTCGTGCAGAGGGCCCCTGCTGGCTGAGGTTTTGCTTTTAGTTTTTGTAAAGTTTTCATGCATCTTTTCTCTTATTTCCACTGTATATTTTTCATAATCTGTTTATGGTGTTAATCTTTTATTCCTGTACATGATTTTGCAGCATTGCATACTTTTTTTACTAACATTGATCAGTGTGTTTCAGGATAGGTTATGCTCGAGCTTTTTCATATAATTTTTTCATCAAGTAGTAATATGAGATCTGCTTCTCTGCTGAACTTTTTAATCTTTTCAATTTCAGTTGTTATGCTTTGATTTCAGTGAGATTTGTTTGCTGCTATTAGCTAATTTAGATATCAAGTTCTTCATGTTATTTGATGTTATCTCCGGTGCCATGGCTTAACCCGAGAAGTAAATTGGCGAGCTATCGGATTATAAGTGAAGTAATTTGATTTCGCTTTCATTAATCTGCAAGTAGGTAGTTTAGATATCAAGTTCTTCATGTTATTTGACGTTATCTTCGGTGCCATGGCTTAACCCGAGAAGTTAATTGGCGAGCTATCGGATTATAAGTGAAGTAATTTGATTTTGTTTTCATTAATCTGCAAATAGGTAATTTAGATATCAATTATTCATGTTATTTGACGTTATCTTCGGTGCCATGGCTTAACCCGAGAAGTTAATTGGCGAGCTATCGGATTATAAGTGAAGTAAATTGATCTTGCTTTCATTAGTCTGCAATTTTTGGTTTTGAGTGCAATAGTTTAGATTTTATTTCTGTAATTATATGGGCAGCAGAGACAGTGTCCTCATGATCAGTATTTCATATTTTGTTTGATTTAAGTAGCTGCATATTTACATTCATGTTCAAGTATTGATCTTATCAATAGCATGTTTTGAGATCTTTTGAAATCCTAAGTTCTAGAAATTATCATAAGAGACATAATCCTTGTCTTAAATCTACATCCATAATTTCCCTCTAAAAGTATTCTTAAAACCTAAGAATAGGATTTCCATTTGCATTAGGAGACCAACAAAGACAAAACCCAAAAAAAAAAAAAAATGAAAACAATAAAAGTAAGAAAGAGGTTTTCTTGCACATACAGTGCGCCAAACTTCATCAGTTTACGACTCTCGGATTGATAATTAATGTAGCAATTTAGGACATACTAAATTGACTAAACACTTGGTTCTGTAAACCCATTTGCATCTAACAAGTATTTGTCCCTTTGGAAGAGGAACGAGATCCCATGTATCATTTGCCAATAATGAACGATATTCTTCATTCATAGCTACGTCCCAATCTGGATGGCATGAAGCTTCTACAAAGGTGTCAGGATCACAATTCGCTGAAGCTTGAGCCAACAAAGAAGAGGCTCTATCGAACTGAGAACGTGTATGTCATTGATCTATAGGATCACCTGCAAGAGCACCTGCTGCATCCCGAGTAGCACAGACCCATTTTGAAAGCTGAGGAGTTGAAGGAAGATCCTGGGGAGGATTGTCATCATCGTTGTCATCATCTGAAGAAGAAGAAATAGTTTCAAAAGTAGAAGGGATAGAGAGATGTGGCACATCCGCCGAACTAGGCTCGTCTGCTGGATATATTTTTAGCAAACTTTACATCTCTTTTAATGATAACATTTTTGGACATAAGTGGAATAAGTCTATAACCTTTGACATCTTCAGAATATCCCAAATCTTCCTTTCAGCTACACCATTTTGTTGTGGAGTATATGGAACAGTATGTTGCATTTGAATTCCATGCTCAGTACAAAAGTTGATGAATTTGTTGTTAACATATTGTAACGAATAAAATATATAAATAATATAAATAGAATGTAAAAGATAATAATCATAAATAATAGCTAGTTAAGCTAGTAATTAGGTGTAAGAGGCATGTCTAATAAGACATGATTCTTCATGAAGAGACACTTGCTTGGTATATAAGCAAGCCTCTCGTTCTCATTTGTAAATCATACTCATTTTACTATTCACATATTTAATATATTATTTATATCCTTAATGGATAATTTCATATTCCAAATATTTTGGAGTAATTAATCTTTAGAAGGAACTTTGTTCGCTTCATTGGTATCAAAGCCACGTTTGGCTGATCACCAGGCCTTTGGCTATCAACCTTTCATCAACCTCGTTGCTGTCATAATTGAAGCGTTTCGCTACATATTGGGAGATTCTCCATTTTTTAGGTCTTTGGCCATTATTTAAAAAAAAAATTAATAAAGAATAAAG
>APFE030688280.1:7831-49228 GCA_000404065.3 Pinus taeda
GTGAAAAGAAGCCACATTTCTTGTGTAAAATTAATCTTTACACAATCCATTCATTTCCCTATGCTTAAGTTTCCATTAATATTTAAACTTAGCATGCATCCCCTCCTTTGCATTCCAAAGACCTCATATTAACATCTAACCCTATTATCTAGATCCCTAAATCATTTAACCTACCCCTATTCTACAAGAAACTATATAAAAACCCCAAAAAACATTAAATATCCCTCCTCATGGCAACTATAGCCAAGTACTAAAAGTCGGGAAACCTTAGGTCCATTTGGGACCCATTGTTAGCCCCTCTGTGTTCATTTCCCTTAGGATTTATTTAACACCTTTTATAAATAACTATGTTCAACCACCCTCCACGCACATTTTATTGGGGTTTTATTAATATTTGATTGATAAAATAACCAAATCCCAAGCGCATATTACACCCATAACCTGAGGCTTTAACCACCCAAAGCCGCAAATAATTAACGATTATCGGGTGCGCTTTCCCACTAAACCCTGATCATGTTGCCCGCCCATCCACCTTAGGATCAGCCCTCCCAGATCCGACAGCCCTAATGAATATCGGGCGCCCCTTCCTAGCGGTACGATAGTACCCAATGGTCGATGGTTTCACCATCGTACACCAGGATAGTTGTCGGCCTCCTATTGCATTGGGCCGCCCTTGACACATACCACTCCCGTACCAAAAGTGGTCCGATGAAAACCGCTTACTGCCCTCCCTGCTTGCCTACGTCACCGCATGACGATGCCGCCACGTCGCCTGCCACTGTGCTGTACCCCGCCATGTCACCCCGCTAACATCATCTGCCATATTGGGTCCCACCACTGACATCACTGCTAAAAAAAAAGCGCGAAAGGCGAAATCGCTGCTTAGGAAGCCCGGAATGAAAATCAAGGGCAGTTTTTGATGCGCAATTAGCACTTAGTGCTAATCGCGCATCGCTAAGAAAAAATGGCCAAAATGGAAAGCCTTGGCCCAGCGCATGGTTTGCAACAGTTATTTTTACCTGAAAGAAACAGAAAGGAGTGAATTGACCAATTAAAGAGTATTAGAACAGAGTTAAAGGCCATTAAAGTCGAGTCATATCAGATTTAATAAGAATCAAAGCCACCTAAGAGTAGTAGAACCGATTAAGAGGTGCAGATAAGAGATTGAAGGCATAGTGATTGCAGATTGGATAGAAGAGCTACCAAAGGATGCCACATAGCCTCATTTGTTGAATTAGCTGCCCCCAGCACAACATTAGATAGATATTTTTTACATTACTTGCAAGAGAAGTTAGGTTAATTGCATTTATTTCCTCAGATCTTCTATCAGATCTATTTTTGTAGATATTTTGCCTATAAATACAACCCTGAACAATGTAATAAGGGTTGGTTGGTTGGTTGATGATTTCTTCTTTCTGAACTGCGTTGTAACATATCAGACTGTGCTAATACAAATGGCGGTTGAAGTTCACTGTGTTTGAATGATATAAAGGTGGATTGGATGTTTTGGGACTTGCTACAGAATTCCTATGTCATGCTATGGAACAATAAGTTATACTAAACTGTGTCTTATGTTTTCTATTTAGTAAATCTCATTTATGTTTCATGATCTTGGTAACAGAGAAGAAGAATAGCATAGGATTTGTTTGAATGCACCTTATGTTCAATCTTTGTTATTAACTATGTTTTCTTCAGGACTAGTCATAAATATGAATTCTTAACTGCTCATGTTTGCACTAGTTCTCTCATTTTGAATACTGTTTAGGAATCCTTAATTGCTCCTACACAATATTCACACATTTTCCCTCTGCCAGTATAATGAAAGATTCTTGATTTCCTTTCAATAATTACACTCTCAGTGACTCCATTGCCCAATGGAAAAAACAGTTATATACTTGCATCCCAGTTCTATTTGAGATCAACCATCCCACCAAACTCAAACAAAACCCATGTGCATCCTATCTAGCCTAAAATCATCCCTTAAACAAAGCTAAATCCTAAAGAGGGAGCCCTATCTGGTTGTAGGTAGGCTAGGACCTGCAGCTAAAAGATTGGTTAGTGGTTACCTTGGCCGTATTCCATTAGGAGTCAAAGGGAACAACCCGAGTGATAACATCATTGGCGACTCCGCTGGGGAACTGAATCATTTTTTCATCACTATAAATCCCCATTTTTGACCAGTTTGCCTTTCGAATAATTATTAATCTTGTTTTGAAAAATCCCAAAAAAAAAAAAAAAAAAAAATCTCAAAAACTCAAGATATTTATTTTGTTTCCTGAAGAAACTTCCCCTTTCTTCAGATCTATTTCACATATTAGCTCAGATCTGTGTTGGTGGATAGAGATCAGACCCTTCAAAGTTGATTTATCCACCTGGCGACTCCACATAATCCTCATAATAAAGAATTTGCTGGAGAAATGAACCCAAGAGAAATATACGAGCAGATCAAGCTTTTGACCTGGATTACTATCGAAGAGGTCATGTTCTTTCTCTTCCATAAAGTTTTGATGAGTATATTGTATTCTAAAAATGATTTTAAATTAGATTTTTATGATTTTCCTTTCGAAAATGTTGTTGAAAAGCCTCCTTTCACATTAGAACAACAGCCTTTAAATGCTGCTGAAAATCATCATACAGCCAAGGACGAAACAAATGTCAAATCCAATCATTCTATACTTGTTCATATTGAGCCCATTCAGCCAATCCTTGTACATAATTCCGTGCCTCATAAGGTTCCTGACAGATATAAGGCTCTTGTTTTTCCTCCCATGCTTAATCCTTTGCCTGAAAATCATCCTGAGTATCTCCCAAGATTTGATGGAGAGAATGGTATTACTGCGCAAAAGCATATCCAAGCCTTTGAAGACTATCTTAATATATTTGAAGTGGAGGACGAGGATGTTATTATCAGGCTGTTTGCCCATTCTTTGCAAAGCGAAGTTAGGACTTGGTTTAAAGCATTGCCTGAGGCTAGCATCTCTAATCTTCAACAGTTTTCCAAGCTCTTCCTTGATAGATGGATGATCAAACTCAATTTCCTCTTGCTCATTGAAGAATATAATCAGTTAGAAAGATGTCCAAATGAATCTGTTCAGTAATTTTTTGATCAATTCAATCAAGTTTATCATTTTATGCCTTTAAATATTATACCTCCCCCTGATTTAGCTCTATTGCATTATCCAAGAGCTTTTGATGTGGAAATTGAGTTCCGTTTGAGAGAAAGATGCTCGTCCACTTTGAAACAGATGCAGGACATAGCTGTAGACATGGAGGCAAATCTGAAGATGAGACAGGAACGACGCAAAGCAGAGCAAGAAGAAAACTTCATGGTTTGTTACAAAAGTCAGAGGAAATGATCACAATGAAAGTTGAATGCTTAGAGCGCAAGAACACATCTATTGTGCAAGAGGAAAGTAATGTTATTCATGAACAAACCTGCCACAAAACAGATGACATATTCATACAACCAGATGTGAAGGAGCAGTCTCCTGATATACTATATGAATATAACAACTTCTCTTCTTTCAACTGCTTGCCAAAATACGATGAGTATGATGATGATTATGAACCTAATGACCAAATCAGCCTTGCAGAGGAGTCAGAGCCTATTTTGGCAGAAAGCACAGTTCAGGATCAGTAGCCTAAAATCAATGATCAACGTGCCTATCTCAGCTATGAAGTAAAGGAGGAAAGCGCAGAAAATTTTGATTTCAGCGAAGGAACTTTACCTTTCTGTGTTGATTCTTTTCAATTTATTAAGGAGAACTATCATGCAGTTAATAAGCAAGTATCAGCAAGTGTTGATATTAATCATCTGGAGGAAGCCCAAATCATTGTTCAAAATATATTGCCTCTAGTTTTGCAGCCCCAAAAAGCCATCGAATATCAGATTGAGGAAGATTCGAAAGCGGTTGTTCGTGACCAAGTGATCCAAATGGGTCCCCTGCCTCTTTGTTTTCATCCATCTGAGTTTTTCGAAGAAGAAGAGGAGCAGCCTGCGCAAGTCAGTCAAGGGCCATATGAGCCTGTTTGTAATAAATTATAAATATCAGTTCATGTTTTATATGATTCATGTGCTGACAGGGTGTATGATGAAGTAAAGAAGTTCTCTTCTCCATTAGCAGGCTGTGTGCCTCAATATCAAAATTTTGGTGATATCCAGTTTCCAAGGCATGATAGTGATCCCAAAATTTTGTACAGTTCTTCAATTCAGCCCAGCAATTGTATATATATGTTGCGGGACCCTTTTGTACAGTTTCTTGTTTCAGCAAAGAAGGTCAGCAGTTTTCTGATCTTCTCAAAAGTTAACAAAGGTATATCAGATGGCAAGATCTCCATTTTTACCACCAGCAAGCAGCAACAACAAAGCTCACCGATGTTTATAATGTTTAAATGGCTGCACTGGCTATTTGATTTTACCTAACAGCAAAATAACTGCTGATTAGAGTAGGTAGGTAGGATTTTAGTTTTCTGTTTGGATAGAAAGCTTGCTACAATTGAAGCCTAAAGTGAAGGACCTAAGCTCTTCAAGTCTGCTGTCATGTTCATAAATAAAGAAGCCAGCAAAGGGAAGTTTTCAGAGTACAACAACAACTAAAGATTAAGGCATTCTGACCTGCTATTCTTGACTTTTCATAAGGAAAAGCCATCCCCAAGTGGAGCCACTGTTAGCCTCCTACTCATAGCAAGTATTCATCTTTCATGATCGACATTTCTACATACCAAATATGTCATACTTTGCATGCTGCAATGTTCCATATTTTCTACTGAGGCCAAAGAAGTGTCCTTGAGAGTGTGCTAGTCTAAGTGCCTCTGCTGTATTCCAATTTTGATGAGTTATTCCATTTTTGAAGAATTTTCAGTTAAAGGGAGGTCCAAACAGCTTAATCTTGGTTTCCCTAGGTTTCAATTTCCTGTTGTAGAATATAGAGAATCATTATCTGTCCAAACAGCTTAATCTTGGTAGATTCTTAGATACATAGAGAAGCAAGGGTGCTCAACGGCCTAATCTGAGCCCCTGGGTGAAATAAGTATAAATGTAGATAGGAGGACAGTAAAAAAGAAAAAGTTGAAAAGTTGGGTTTGTTAGTACAAGTGCACCCAAACCAAAAGAAGAAAAAATTCTAGGTAAAGTAGGTTGGGTAAGTAGTTTTGTGGTTGCAGAAATCAAGCTATGTGATCCATTTCATGTTTTCAAGTGTTATATTTATCCAGATCACAGTTTTTGAGGCACTTTTTCATTTTGATCAGATCAAGCAAGGCATTTCTAACTCCCCCTTCATTTCCTCAGAAATCATTCACTAACATCCCCTCAAGGACCTTGGGATCTGCCCAAAAAGCCCATTTTCACTCCATCCTTGTTAAAAACCAAGTTGACATCTGAGTTGAATTAGTGAAAAGAAGCCACATTTCTTGTGTAAAATTAATCTTTACACAATCCATTCATTTCCCTATGCTTAAGTTTCCATTCTATAAACTTAGCATGCATTCCCTCCTTTGCATTCCAAATACCTCATATTAACATCTAACCCTATTATCTAGCTCCCCAAATCATTTCCCCTACCCCTATTCTACAAGAAACTATATAAAAACCCCAAAAAAAACAAAATATCCCTCCCCGTGGCAACTATAGCCAAGTACTAAAAGTCGGGAAGCCTTAGGTCCATTTGGGACCCATTGTTAGCTCCTCTGCATTCATTTCCCTTAGGATTTATTTAACACCATGTTAAATAAATAACTATGTTCAACCACCCTCCGCACACATATTATTGGGGTTTTATTAATATTTGATTGATAAAATAACCAAATCCCAAGCGCATATTACAGCCATAACCTAAGTTTTTAACCACCCGAAGCTGCAAATAATTAACGATTATCGAGCACGCTTTTCCACTAAACCCCGATCATGTTGCCCGCTTGTCCACCGTAGGATCAACCCTCCCAGATCCGACGGCCCGAATGAATATTAGGTGCCCCTTCGTAACAGTATGATAGTACCCGATGGTCGACGGTTTCACCATCGTACACCAGGATAGCTATCGGCCTCCTATTGCATCGGGCCGCCCCTGACACATACCACTCCCATACCAAAAGCGGTCTGACGCAAACCGCTTACCGCCCTCCCTGCTTGCCTATGTCACCGCATGACGATGCCGCCACGTCGCCTGCCACTGTGTTGTACCCCGCCACGTCACCCCGCTAACGTCATCTGCCGTACTGGGTCCCACTGCTGACGTCACCGCCAAAAAAAAAAAAAGCGCGAAAGGCGAAATCGCTGCTTAGGAAGCCTAGAATGAAAATTAGGGGAAGTTTTCGAAGCGCAATTAGCGCTAATCATGCATCGCTAAGAAAAAATGGCCAAAATGGAAATCCTCAGTCCAGCGCATGGTTTGCAACAGTTATTGTTGCCCGAAAGAAACAAAAAGGAGCAAATTGACCAGTTAAAGAGTATCAAAACAGAGTTAAAGGCCATTAAAGCTAAGTCATATCAGATTTAATAAGAATCAAAGCCACCTAAGAGTAGTAGAACCGACTAAGAGGTGCAGATAAGAGATTTAAGGCACAGTGATTGCAGATTAGACAATAGAGCTACCAAAGGATGCCACATAGCCTCATTTTTTGAAACAGTTGCCCCCAACGCAGCATTAGATAGATAATTTTTACATTACTTGCAAGAGAAGTTAGGTTAATTGCAGTTATTTCCTCAGATCTTCTATCAGATCTATTTTTGTAAATATTTTTTCTATAAATACAGCCTTGAACAATGTAATAAGGGTTGGTTGGTTGGTTGATGATTTCTTCTTTCTGAACTGCATTGTAACATATCAGACTGTGCTAATACAAATGGCGGTTGAAGTTCACTATGTTTGAATGATCTAAAGGTGGATTGGATGTTCTCGGACTTGCTACAGAATTCCTGTGTCATGCTATGGAACAATAAGTTATACTAAACTGTGTCTTATGTTTTCTATTTAGTGAATCTCATCTATGTTTCATGATCTTGGTAACAGAAAAGAAGAATAGCATAGGATTTGTTTGAATGCACCTTATGTTCAATCTCTGTTATTAATTGTGTTTTCTTTAGGACTAGTCATAAATATAAATTCTTAACTACTCATGTTTGCACTAGTTCTCTCATTTTGAATACTGTTTAGGAATCCTTAATTTCTCCTACACAATATTCATACATTTTCCCTCTGCCAGTATAATGAAAGATTCTTGATTGCCTTTCATTCCCTGACTTCATTCCATCATTTCCAGATTTGAATATTGTTTCTAGCTTGCCTATCCTGCTCTGTAGAACTACCTTTTCACCAAGAAGCACTTTCAATAATTACACTCTCAGTGACTCCATTGCCCAATGGAAAAAACAGTTATATACTTGCATCCCAGTTCTGTTTGAGATCAACCATCCCACCAAACTCAAACAAAACCCATGTGCATCATATCTAGCATAAAATCACCCCTTAAACAAAGCTAAATCCTAAAGAGAGAGCCCTCTCTGGCTGTAGGTAGGCTAGGACCTGCAGCTAAAAGATTGGTTAGTGGTTACCTCGGCCGTATTCCCTTAGGATTCAAAGGGAACAACCTTAGTGATAACAGTTTTAGAAGTTGAAAAAAAAAACCATTTGAGAAGACATCACGCTAAATCTTGGGTCTGAATTTTAGAGCTTTTGGCACTATATTTGTGGAGATACGATCTGAGGAAGTTGGTCCTTTTGCAAAATCCCGAATTACATTCAAAACAGGTGACCAGGGGAAAATCGTCATAACTTTCTCTCTGAGCATCAGATTGAAATTTCATAAGATATTACAGAAAGAGGACGGACTATAGTTTCTTGTATATATTTTTCAGAGCCAAAGGTCAAAATAGGGACATGTGGCAAGTCGTACAAGTTCGCTCTACTGAATTAGTCTAAAATCAGGTCACTGTGGGAGATTTGGCATAACTCTTCATTGGAGAATCCAATTGGGTTTAGACTGGTGGCATTGGAAAGAGGACACAAAGGGCTACTATAGATCACAATTTTAGAACTTGAGGATCCGAATGTACATATTTACAGTCGTTTCAAGATCGAGCTCCTAAAATCAAGAAAAAGCAAGATGAGGAAGTTTGATGGCAAGGATCCGGTAAATTGGATTCTTCAGATGGAGCAATATTTTGATCTACATGGTGTAAAACTATTACAAAAGGTATGTATTTCATCTTCATATTTAGAACTAGATCAATTTTTATGGTATGAAGGGCTTTGTTCTCGTAAAAAACTTGTTACGTGGTCAATTTTCATGGAGGAAATGATAGCACACTATGAGGATACAAAGAGCAACACCTTCTTTAGAGCAACACCACAACAATTGGAAAGAGAAAAATGGCTTTGTGACATAGTGGAAAGCAAAATTATGGAAACTAGGAAGCATAACCCTCACAACTATAAAGATGGAAGTGTTGTTTCTCCTAGCCTTCCACAACCTACAAGGGTTACACCACAACAATTGGAAGAAAAAAAGAGAAAAAGGGCTTTGTTACAATTGTGATAGCAAATGCATTAAAGGTCATAAGTGTGCTGAGAAGAAATTATTTTACATAGAATATGAAGAGGAGGAAGAAAAGGATCAAGAAACATCAAATGAAGAGGATATACGCCAGGATCCCACCCCAGAGAAAGAAGAAATGAATCAGACCATATCTTGTAAAGCATTGGAAAGAATTACCACTCCTCAAACTCTCAAGATAGAAGGACATACCGAGAAGAAAAAGGTGCAAGAAGTGAAAGATCGCATCGAGAAATACGAAATTAATCTAACCATATCTTGTAATTCATTGGTCGAAATTACCTCTCCTCAAACTATCAATATAGAAGGACATATCAAGAAGAAAAATGTTCAAGAAGTGAAAAATCACATCGAGCATCAAGAAATGAATCCGACCATATCTTGTAAAGGATTGGAAGAAATTACCACTTCTCAAAATCTAGAGATAGAAGGAAATATGAAGAAGTAAAAGATTCAAGCAGTGAAAGATCACATCGAGCATCAACAACAAGTTCTCCAACTTTTAAAGGATCACGCCACTTCGGTGCAAAATCAAACGAAACAACAGGTAGATGAACATCGTAGTGAAAAATGTGTTGATGTAGGTGATTGGGTATTTTTACTGCTACATCTCAAGCAAGCTATTTATAAGAAGGAAATGTTGGCAATACTACATACACTTAAAAAATGGCGACCTTACCGAATGGGAAGACTCTTCAAGGATGAGGATGTGGAAGCATTGTTTTGTGCTATTTCTATTATCCAACCAAATTGAATAAACGAAGAAAGGGATGAATGGAAGAAGGATGAAGAAGTATGGCCATTTATTCAAAAGTTGCAAAAGATCCCAATTCAAAAATTATTGCCAAAAGTTGAAGAGGAAGGAAAAATCATATTGGAACCTGGAGCAGTCACAGAAACAATAACCCGACAGCTACGAAATCAATCAATTTCAGAGTATCTCATCATGTGGAAGAACTTACCCACTGAAGATTCCACATGGGAGGACAAGAATTTTATACAGAAGCATCAAGAACTACTCAAGCATTGAGGACAATGCTTTTTGAAGGAGAGGGCCATGTTAGGCCCCTATACTACTAGTGTAACCCCTTATTGTTATAGTAACAACCCACTTATTATATTGATGTACCCACGTAGTGCCCATATCATTTACTATTGTGCCCCATAGAAGCCCACTATTGTTATTATTGCACCCTTACATTATTATTTTTATGTAGGCTCTGATTATTTTATGACCCCTTAGACTCCTATATATAGAAAGGAGGTCTTTTCATTTGTATCATCGAAGAAGTGTTCATTTATGTAATGTAAAGGAGGTTTCCCCCTCGAAGAGGCTGAATTCTAAGGCATTGATCTATATTTTCTATCTTTTCTTGCGCTGGTTTCATAACAGGGATGGATCTATCAGAAGTCCAAAAGCATAGAATGGAGCAGTTGAATGAGCTAGATGAGATCAAACATGAAGAAATTCTAAGAACTGAGATAGTTCAATATCAGAGAGCTAGGTGGCATGATAAATACATCAAAGAGAAAAAGTTTCAAGAAGGATACTGGGCATTGCTATTTGATTCTAAGTTTAAAGACTTTAAAGGCAAATTTCAGAGTCATTGGCTTGGGCCATATGAGATTGATAAAGTCTTTAGAAATGGAGCAGTAAGAATCAAGACCATTGATGAATTTCAAACTCCTCTTATTGTGAATGGCCACAGACTAAACATCTATCATAAGCCACTCTCAAAAGATGAATTTGTCAAAATGTTTCAAGATAATTCTGTAATAAGGCTGGTGAAGAAGAATCCTTCTTCTCCACTAGCCTAGCCTTTGTTCTTTTCTATAAAAAAAAATAATAAAAAAATAAATAAAAATAAAATAAAGTTTGATCAGCCTAAAAACCAATCATTGATTGGTAGCCTTATACTGAAAATGTAGGGAAAAAAACAGGGATTCCTGACACCCTATATTTTCCAAAAAAAAAATCTTCTCTCATTTTTCATTCCATTCCACATCAATCCTCATTCCACCCATCTCATTTCCATTCCACATCCATCCTCATTCCACTCCATCTCATTTCCATTCCACATCACTTCATTTCAACTCCATTTCATTCATTTCATTCCATTAATAAAAAAAATTATGACTATTTTCTGTCCAGTCAGTCATCATTTATACATCTCATTTAGTTATAAGCTTGTTGGGTCAATTTCCACAATTAAGGTCAGTTTCCGCAGCCAGTAGGGTTTCTACAGCCACTACTGTGTTTTCAAAAAAAAACAAATTTTTACAGTTAGATGTTGGTTTAGCAATCATGAAATCAAATGCAGGTATGAGGATATATTATGAAGAAATAAGGCATTCAAAAGCACCAACGAGGAGCAACTGATTGAAGACTAAGGAAAAATGACAAGAATTCCAAAGGTATGAACAAAACTTTATTTCAAATGGAATTCTAACACATTTTTTTGCATAGTTATTAAATCACAAGCTCAACTATATGCAATGATTAAACGAAATCACCTCTATAACCATTTCATTCCACGCCATTCCTCCATACGCCATGCATTCCTTTTCCAACGGTCCTATGATTAAATTCATAGATTTAACTCAAGTTTGGAAATATTCCCACACTCCATTTGTCATTACGAATCATGGTTGATTTGACTACGGCTTCTTTCAGTCGCACAAAATCCACAGTCGTTTTATAAAAGTGCTTGCGTCCATTCTACAGTCACCAATTTTAAAAACCACCAGATTCACTTGCTCCCCCTACTGCTCTATTGACCTCATGGCTTCATTTCCACCATTCTCACATAAGCCTTCACCCCATTTTGTTCTTTGTTCTGCTTCTTCCGTGTACCTATTCTATGATATCCGCTTACAGTTGCTAGTCTCCTTCATAAACCCTAACCATCTCTGCTAATTCAGATGAGTTTTAAAGAACAAAAGAAATGATGGGATGGCTATTGAGGGCAGAACCAGAGGGACCTAAGTTTTTTGAATGATATCCGCAAGTGAAAGATATGTTGAATAAGGCCAGGTGGTTACATTTTATCCAGAAATTCAAAGGCTACCATAGGGAGGTTACAAAGGCCTTTGTAAGGTCTTTTAATGGACTAGACCTAAAATTCATAGTAACTGAAGCGTCAATAGCAGCTGCCACAGAGCCTCCCTAGGGAGGTGAATGCTGGTTTAAGAACTGGGGCATTGGTGATGAAGCTTAGGGAGTGATCTTACAGGAACCAGGTATGGATGTCACCGTTTTCAAAAAGGGAATTCCTGTTCATGTTTTAAAAGAAGAATGGGCTAGCTTATTGTTAGTTATTCAAAAATTTATCACCTGTGAGGGACGTTTTGGAGCAATGTACATGTATCATGCATCTCTGTTGATGAATTTCCTAGACAACCAGGTCCTTAATTTGCCATATTTCTTACTAAATAGTTTGAAAAGGATGTTTGTAACTGTTCAAAAGCATCTAGGGGACGTAGAACCACATTTGTATCACCATGGTGTCATAAAAATCCTGATAGAAAAACAATTAAAGGAGAAAAAGGATACTTGGGAGCAATTTTTAATTAGAAATTTCATTGAAGAACTCTAAGAAACCCCTGAAGGCAGTACATCAAAAAGAAGTAGAGGAAAGAGAAAAAATGATAAAAATCAAAGCCCTCCTACTAAAACAGTTGAGAAAAATAGTAGGGAAGAAAGACTGTCTAAAAAGGGGAAGGAAAAGACTCCTACTAACACAGTTGAGAAAACTAGTAGGGAAGAAAGACTGTCTAAAAGGGAGAAGGAAAAGACTCCTATTAAAACAGTTGAGAAAACTAGTAGGGAAGAAAGATTGTCTAAAAGGAGGAAGGAAGAGACTGAGGGTAAAAAGCCAACAAAATCAAAAGAGAAAAGAAGCATTGAGGTTGTGCATCAAACCCCTTCCTCATAAGAAGACCATCAAGTATTGTCTGAGAGATTGGTTCACCTTTAGAAACAGTCAGTTATGGCCAAAAAGAAAGGGAAAGGAAAACAAAAGGAAAAAGACAGTAGTCCGTAGTATGTAAGAAGAAGTAGCAGGCTTAAAGGAAAATTGAGAAAAACACAAACAAAAGGAGCCCATTTTGTTGATTTGGGAGAAGGAACACCTGAGAAAACCCCAGCTAGCAGTAGTCCACCTCATTCTTAGCCAAGTGTTGAAACTAGTCCTCAAGGTGATGACATAAGTCCTTCTCAGCCAAAATTTGAAGTCAATTCTCCTGCACAACATTTTGGGGACAGCCCTAGGAAAACGACACCCGAAATAGATCCAAAGTAGCAACAAGTGTATGACTACATAGAATCCTTGGAAAGAACAGCCACAGGTCCTAGCACTTCATCCACTCAACCTCACATAGCACAAGAAGCCCTAGTCCAATCATTGAAACAATAAATCTTTGAGTTAGAGGTTTTAAATTGACATATTAAAAATGAAAATGAGGCACTCAAAGAATATAGCAGACTGGACAAGATCATCCATGACAACACCATGCTACACCTGGGACTATGGCACAAAAAGAACAGAAAATTGAAGAAGAAATGCAAAAAAAGATAAGTAGAGCACTGGTTAGTCTTAAATTCATATGCTTGATCAAGAAGCCCAAGATGTTAGCAGCACCAAGAAAGAGAGGAAGAGGGCCGGATGTACTAGCAGAAGCTTCAAAACATATGGTTCGAATGGGAGGTAGTCCAAATTTTGGTTGCATGAGGACATGCAACACCTTCACAGTGGGGGTATGTTGAGTCCCAAAACTGCATCTTTCCTACACCTTTTTCTAGCTTCTTTCCATTCATATGAACCTCCTAAATCATCAGTATCATTGCATAATAGTTTAAAAAAGGGCATTTAAAGTGGTTCCTTGACTATGTGTTTGTGTTGCTATTTGAACTAGATTTTTGTTTATAAGCTGCGGAATCTTGTCACTTTCCGTAGCTAGCCCAAGTTTCCGTAGCTATTTTGTCAAAGTCTATATTGCATGTGTCTTCAGGCGAATTGAGCCACATGGGCAAGTTGCAACCGACGTGGACATGGACCGAGTCCTATTGGCTCAGTCGGATTCATCAGAAAAGGCCATAGTCCAGTGGGCAAAACAATGGTCAACTCAAGAGTCCTACGGTGATAAAACTCTGTTTTTCACCATGTGAATCTTTGCGTGGTTGTTCCTAGATCTCAGGGGACAAGTTAACAGCTGTGGACTTCTCCATGAACTGGATCCAACAACCACCTTCCAAATATTCAATCCTTATGGCAGCCATAGTGCTAAATCTTGGGACGTGGTTGTTTACGTGTCTTATATCAGCACCGAATGTAGGAAAATAGTTATATTATCCTCTGTTATAAATAATGCATTCTCATATGCATAGGAGTTAGCTTTTGACAATTTAATTTTGATTGTAAAGGAACCCACTATGCCGTAACTTTATCACTGTATTGTGACTGCATTTTAATACATGAGAAGTCTCTGTTTTTAAGCTTAATTGGTGGTTGATTGTTGACTGTCCAAGGATTGTGTAGAGGGCCCCTACATAGGCCGAGGTCTTGTTTATTATTGTAAAGTTTCATGTTTCATTTCTTTATGTTCTTATGCCATAACCATTCACTTGTATATGTATAACAGTTCTTATGGTGTTAATGCTTGATAGCTGTCCATAGTTTTTCACGTTTTTAACTGATCAGTGCTTTTGTTTCAGATCACAATAGGCAGCCCGGGAAGCACATAGTTTTCTAATGACTAATGACATGGGATCATTCTTGTCCTTATGTTGATTTTCATTTCCTTTAGTTTTTAGTTCCAGCATTGTGTTATTTATTTCAGTTTTGCCCATTTACTTTTCTGCAAGTTAGTTATTGAATTGCTCATGACATTCTCAGTTACCTCCTAAATCCAGAGCGAGTCGAATGGTGAGGGATTGAAGTATGAAGTGTGTAGTTTGATATTATTTTATTTTTCTGCAAGTTAGTTATTGAATTGCTCATGACATTCTTAGTTACCTCCTAAAGCTAGAGCGAGTCGAATGGTGAGGGATTGAAGTATGAAGTGTGTAGTTTGATATTAGTTTATTTTTTTACAAGTTAGTTATTGAATTTCTCATGACATTCTCAGTTGCCTCCTAAACCCAGAGCGAGTCGAATGGTGAGGGATTGAAGTATGAAGTGTGTAGCTTGATATTAGTTTATTTTTCTACAAGTTAGTTATTGAATTGCTCATGACATTCTCAGTTACTTCCTAAATCTAGAGCAAGTCGAATGGTGAGGAATTGAAGTATGAAGTGTGTAGTTTGATATTAGTTTTATTTTCTGCAAATTAGATATCAGAGTGCTCAAGTTGTTTATGATTACCTCCTAAAGCCAAAGCGAGTCGAATGGTGAGGGGTCAGAATATGAGTTGATGTAATGTGATTTTAGTTTACTTTACTTGCAATTCTTAGATTTCTTTGAGTTTAGTTTTGCTTATATTTTCATGGCAGCAAGGATAATGGGTTTCATGGTCACTAGTTCACCATTGTTTAATTAGAATAGTGGCACATTTTCACTCTCTTTTCAAGAATTAGTTTCATCATTGCACATTTTTAGAAAGTTTGAAGTTTTGAAAATCATTTTAAAAGACATCATTACCTTGAACATTTATATAATACTTGTCTTTTAGAATTTCCATCTCACATTAGGGAATTAATAT
This sequence comes from Pinus taeda, assembly GCA_000404065.3. NCBI lineage: Eukaryota > Viridiplantae > Streptophyta > Pinopsida > Pinales > Pinaceae > Pinus > Pinus taeda. Next base: position 23,084 of record APFE030688280.1, read on the forward strand.
AAATAAACCCAAAACAAAACAAAAACTCAAAAATGACAAAAGAATAAGAAATAGGTTATCTTGCACATATAGTGTTCTGCACTTCAATAGTTTACGACTCCCGGATTGAAAATTAATACAACAATTTAGGACACTCTGAATTGACCAAAAACCAACCTCAATCTTTTGCTTGGTTCCTTGCTTGTTCCTTCTCCCCTCTAACAGATATTTTCCGCTCCTTCCTTGCTTACCCCGCTTCAAAGAGTACCTATAAAGTCAAAGCAGCATAATACCTTCAAAGTACTGGGATCTACAATCATAAACAATATAGGACCATATATATATTGATCACACAAATGCATATATCATCAAACATACAAAAATGTGGAGGAAAACTTGAATAGCTTTATTAATAGAAAGAGTAGAAGAGAGGATTACAACCCATTGATTTGACCCTGCATCATCCTCTCAGCATGAAAGCCCTTCTTCACCTCATGAAAAGCTTAGATCACCCAACACTATGATGTTCCACCAGGAAACCAACAACACTACCTTACAAGATGGAAAATTCCCCGAGCCCCTGATCTCTGGGATAGGATCATATATGATGTTGCAGGGGGGTGAGTCAAACTTCTGGGATCGTTGATTAGTGTCCTCTCTCTGATAGTTCTTGGTTCCACTTGGAGATTCATGATCTCTTACTCATCCCTGGGCAAATTCAGAGAGGCAAGTGTCACAGGAGAAGTTTCTGGAAGATTCCATGATCATCCACCTTGCAAACTGTCTTTTCCATTTCTCTACTCTCGCCCATCGTACCCTATAGAAGGGCTCCTCAGTATGCATCACACTTTTTGCATGTTGTAGGTCAGATGCATCACACCCTTAGCATTGAGCAATCTGTATGGTCCAGTTTTGACCAGTTCTGAGTAATTTTCTGTGGAGAACTTCTGGGAGATGATGTAATCAGCTCACCTTGTTCCTTTAGGGTATGAAACAACACTTTTAGGGACTCATAATCCCTTGGTTTATGGACATATGATTGGGGTTGCAGTGCCCAAATATGTCTATAATAGTGGATATGTCTTTCATTGTAGAAGCCTCATTCTACAGCCTCCCACAACTACTTTTGTTGAGACTACAATTTGCTTATAGGTCAAATTTTCTAAAAGGGCCAGTAGTTGAGGGTTTTGTTGGTGCACAACACACTCTGAACCTAGGTCAAGCCCTGTAAGACCAGCAAATGGTTTTGTTGTTGGGACTGAGATCTGCTTAAGGGATATGATTTGACTTCCGTCGAAGAAAGAACTCCAGGAGTGATTCTAAAAGAAAGAAAGATAATTTTTAGAAAAAGAGAAAAAAACCCACATTTATCAACTAAAGCTTGGTTGTAGTGATATATCTTCGAAGATTAATATGATATTTTATTTGGTTCATTACACATTTAATTGCTTGAGTGGATATCTAAGTTATTTGAGCATAAGACCTGTTTCAAGGGTGATGAACCGGAGTGGAACCCTGATTTGAAACAGTGGCTCAAAAGGATCAATAAAAATATCTCAAGGGTTTTTTATTTTTGCATCAATAAAATTTTGGGAAGATTTGTCATTGATTTGACGATCAACCAAATCATGTCCTATAGAGAAGCTAAATGAAGATTCTTCAAAGGACCAAGAGGTAAGTTCTTAAATTACCTAAAGCTATGGATTAAGATTATGTTGTGTGAAAAGAAGATTATGTGGATGCAATCAGATTAATGTTTGGGAAAAGAAGAAATAAGTTGGAACTAGGAGCTACGCAAACTGGGAAATGGTATAGAATAGATTTGAAGAATTTTATTGAGACTGACTATGGCCCTCTTCTAGAATCTAAGAACAAAGAAGAAATAAGTAACCCTACATCCTCGTGATATTCCCCCTCCCATCCTGAAGGTGTGTCAATGTAAGGAACTGAGAAGAATCAGGGTGTCTTTGGGATTCCCCAACTATCCAACCAGTCACGCCCATCCCCCTCCCCATACTTCCCCTACAGCTTCACCTACACCTCCCTGTCCACCTAGCCCCCCAAGAAGAATAATGGCTAATGAAATTAAGCTACCTATGTTCAGAGGACTAGGAATAGAGGACCCTGACCAGTTTTAGTTCATAGTTGATGTAATATGGATAGCAAGACAAATTAATAATGATGACGTAAAGAAGGCATAGATCATCACGTCGTTGAGGGAGAGGATGCTAACATGGTATATGAAATACTCCATGAATAAGTTGATTTTTATGTTTGATGAAATTGAGAAATCCTTGGTAATAGAGTTCAAGAATCCAAAATTAGAATCAAAATGTATTACACAGCTAAAAGAGATCAAACAAGCACTGACTAAATCTATTTGGGAGGTGGATCAACGATTCAAGGTGTTGATGGGTCAAGTGAGGTTTTAGATACCCCCACAACAACATAAGGAATGGTTCATAGCCACACTACTACCACATATTAGGTTACTATTGACACAACAAAAGATCATGACATAAGATGAAGCATTAGAGATTACGATGAAGCTGGAAGCTTTGCTAGATGGAGATACACATGCAAGAGTACAAAAGATACAGAATCAATTAGCTGCATTGACCCTAGAATTACATTATTTGAAGAAGGGTAAATAAGTTAGACTAGAAATATTAGAAGTGTAGTGTACGAAATGAAAAGTAGAAGGTCACTACAAGGATAAATGTCCCATATTCAGAGATTATGTTGCAAGTGGTGCGCCTATCCAGTAAATCTAAGTATGTGGAGTTATATTTGTAGGGAACGAGCTCAACATCACTCTGAAGACTGATATCTATTACAAAAATATATATAAATCCCGAAACAACCATTCTGTAACTTTTGTAGATCGATAGGTCATGATGAAAAATTTTACCGAAGTTATGACTTAACAATGGAGCACACTGCGGATAGTTATAGACCACAAGCCAAAGGATGTGTGCATGAAGAGAAAGGCCAACATGTTGGTCAAGGAGGATTTCAAGGATGAGGAAGATGACGAGGAGGAGGAGCAGTTCGAGGACATGGCCAGATTATATGTTATAACTGTGGATATGCAAGACATTTTGCAAAAGACTGTCAGAACCTGACGATGACCTATAATTACTGTAACTTTTTTAATCATGTCATAGAATAATATATCGTCCTTATTTCAAATATGTAGGAGAATAGAAATGAGCAACCTACAGAAAATGTCCAAATGTTGGCCGTTGAGCCAAGAGAAGATCAACCGCACATCAACATTGTAAGAAGAAGCATAACCACGACTGGGAATGATTACACTGATGGGAAAAAGGAAGCTGAAGCTACATGGATAAGGAAGACTACTAAAAAGGCTCTCGTATTTGATATCTTGAAGGAAAATAAAGGATTCATGGAGGCGAGGCGAAGCTTTATGGATGATGGGGCCTCAACCTCTACCATGCAGCTAACTTAGAAGGATAACTATGAGATAATACTGGTTCTGACACAGGAGGTGGATGCGAATGTCTTGAAGTCTTTTCTACAGACCTGTATGAAGTTGTTGAGGAATCAGAAGGTGATGAACACCAGTATTGCAACAAGGATGCTGCAACTCCTAGGCTAACAACTTTACTTACCAACTTGGGTTTCATACAAACTTGGAGGTGACAGTATTGTATGCACAAGTAAAGGTGATGGTTCTACCTATTGTCATTGTTTGGTTGGCGAGAGATCACTGGTTTTCCAAGATAGAATTCTATAGAGTCAGAAGAAACTTGTTTCATTGATGGAAGAAAGACAAATCTACTCTAAGAGAGTTACTCTACTGCAGTAATGGAAAAAGCCAACATGTAATGCTAAACCACGACATACCCTAATTAACCATTTAAGAAGCTATGCTAAGCAAAGATGCTATAAAAACAATAAACCAATGCTACTATCTAAGTTGCAGAAGTAAAAAGAATCAAACAATACTAGTGTGTAAGCAAAGAAACTAAACTAAATTTGTTTTCACTTTTTTGGTCTTTTTAGGCAAATTCAAGTATGAAAACTAATTGTTCTTGTGGATCTGATAGGTGGATTGAAGGTGTTTGAGGATGGCTAGAAGGTTTATGAAGTGGTTGGATTGTGTGGAGGAGTCCTAGGAGGCTTTTTGTGACTTCCTAGATATTTCCCATCAATTCGGTGTCAAAACAAGTCATTTCAAGAAAACCTACAGGATGTACTACAAACCTATAGGAATTACAGGAAACCTATAAGAAATAGCGCAGAGCTAGTTTTGAGGTGTTGAGAAGATTATGAAAGGTGTCTGATGGGTGGAATGGAGTGTTAGAAGGTCTAGGAGCACTCAGGAGTCAATATCCAAGATAAGAGATGGCTAGATTCGCTCAATGTGTTTAGGAGAATTTTAATGAAAAATGATGAAAAACTAGTGAGGGTGATGGTGAAAGAAGGGATGGCTAAGGTGGATGAAGTGGAAGGTGGCTACTGGTTATGAAGTCTTCGTCTCCTCTTGAAGTACCCACCCTACACAAAGAATGTGTGTTTTCCAAAAGAACTATGCAGCAAGATACATTTTCATAAACTAGAAAATCATGAACCAACTACCTATATTATGCATGAAGAACACAGAATTATCTCAGTTTTTCCTATATGTGTTGGAGAAAAGGTCGTTAATATTGAGGTAGAAATCGATGATGCCAACCTAGATTACAACATCCTCTTAGGAAGGAATTGGATTTATGAGATGGATGCCATAGTTTCATCTCTATTCCGCATCCTTTGTTTTCCTCATGACGGAAGAATTGTTAAAATTGATCAATTAGATTATTCTCTAGGTGATTCTCGTGTAACTTCATATTCTACCATTCCATTGGTGGATAATCCTCGTCAACCTATAGAGAATTTAGGAGTTGGGATGTACTCTTCCTTGATGGGTATATTTGATCTTCCCCCTCCTACAACTAGAATCAATGCAATTTCATCCTCCAAGGGGCCTTCACGGAAAGATTTCTTTCGAACTCATTATTTTTCAAACCCTTGGACCTTACCTTCATCTACGACCACATTAGATGGAGGCCAAGTTCGTGGAATGGCATTCCCCATGTCTACAACAGAACTTAGCTATCAATCCATTGTTAACTCTACAGACAACCATCCCACTCCTTTTCCAAAGGAGGAGTTAGATGGTGATGTGGCTCCAGCTTAGACCCTTGACTCTACCTCTGCCATAGATTGCTTAGATACAATTTTACCATCTGAATATCCTTTATCCTATGGGTTAACTTGAGCTATTGCATGGAGGACTTCAGTTAGGACTTCAGTGATTGAGTTGTGTGGAGTTGGATCAGGAATTGGAGTTGTGTTCAATTTGACTTAGTTGAACTAGTTGTAGTTAGTCTAACTGCAAATAGACTAATGTTGAGTGGTGTGAATTAGTTATTAATTAATTCACTAATTATTAACTCATAAAGAAACTGAAGAATACATCAGTTAACTCAGTGCATGGACAGTTCGGTGGAGACAAGTGTTAGAGGTGAGTGAAAGGGCAAGACAGTTGTCAATTGTGACTATAGTTGTGCATGTGATTTGCACATGCATGGATTGAGTAATGCCAATGAGGATTGTGTAGTGTTACACAAGGGAAACGCGTGAATGGTTCAGCTATTCTCATCATTCTCTATGCAGGATTGCGCAGTGGAGGTAGGAAAGCAGCAGGGGTGATTTGAGCCAGTGATTGATTCAGATCTGTGATGTATTGTGTGTAACAGGTGGAGCTAGTATTGTACTGTGTACTGTTACATGATCTCAATCAATATAATATACAGATAGTTTGGGGTTTTTAGCAAGATGCTTTCCCCAGTGAAGTATTGTGTTATGTGTGATTGATGCTTCTATATTCGCATGCAATTGTTTCTGCTTCTGCAAAATTGATGATCAATGGTAGATGAGATTATGTATTATGCATGTATTCCACAATAGTGTATAATCAGGATAATCTCAGTTGAATAAGTGTCATATTATTCATAAAATTTCTACAGATACTTCCATCTAGACCATGCTTAATTTTATATATCCATTTAGAAGTTACAATAGTCAACTTGTGTAGTGTTGCTCATAGCTACAACATATACGTGATATTGACATGGATCCTTACTTTCTCTAAAGGTTCCTCATGTGACAACATGTCTCTCAACATCTTGTAAGGTGTCGTGAAGCCATAATGGTGTTTTTATAGTAGAGGGAGGATCAAACATAGGGGGATCTAAGGGATCTGTGGCTGCCATGTGTTCATCAGCAAGATCAAGCTCAATTTTAGGTATATGAGGTTCTTCTTGTACATCAATGACATCATCATCCTTTCTCTCAACATAATTTGGTAGTGGGAGGAGTGCCCCTTGCTTTACAAAGGGAAACATCTTCATCACTCAAAACCATGAAATTTTATAGAAATTGTTTTTCCTACAAACTCTAAGAAATAGAACTATAAATTGCTCATGAATCTCTTCAAAAGAGAGAAAAACATTAGACATATTGATTTTCCTTGATAACATGTAGATGTATAAGAAAACACCCAAGGATTAGATTGGCAAACCAAAATGCTTCTCATTCTTACACAAAGACAATATTGAAGAAATTGGGCAAGTTATCTTTAATTAATAAAACTCCATTTATTAAAAAACTATAAATGTGTAGTCTCTTGAAAAATTATAAGGACAAAAACCTCTATTTATTTAAAAAACTATAAATGTCTAGTCTCTTAAAAATCTATAAGGACATAAACCTCTGTTTATTTAGAAAACATAAGCCATCTAATCTAAAGTAAAAACACCTGAGGTCGTCCATGTTGGTATAGCCTTTAGCTCCTCCTCAGTTCTCTTCTCCTCCATGCTTGTAGAATTGGTTGGACCAAACGCCACAAAGTCCGTCATCATTTCCCGTGAAAATGTCGTGAGTGCTTTCATCGAATGCGAATGCCCAGACTGCATTCAATACTGCCTTTCTGATTTCAGAACAATTGGGATCCTCCGAGGTGATCTTTGCCAAGCATTTCCCTGTAACAATGCTGCTAACATTCACACTGTATATCCATTCCCGTGAAAGTGCAGGTAAGCAGCGGCGGCAAAGAGAAATGATAACATCCTGTGAATCAGAAATGTATGAATACCTGAAAATGTTCGTAGAATGCAACCGTGGCCATAATTCTGCAATTGGGTGATCTTCAAGTGTCACTAAAATCTCACCTTGAAGATTACAGACCTGAATTTTTCCGGATTCAATGGCGCAGATAAACTGGGATCTTTTACATAAATAGTAAGGTTCAGGGATTGCACTAATATTTGTATTTCTGATGTTTATTGAAACAGGGTTTGGGTTTTCACCGCAGATCTCTACCACTTCCATCTTCGATGAATCATGTTGAATAAGTAGTGTATTGCTGCCACACAGCACGACGAACTTTACGTCTTCAGTAGTACGCCGAGGAAGTAATATTTCTTTTTGCAGTATTCCGTTAAGTTTGGAATACATTCTCAATTCAACTCCATACATTCCATTACTTTTAGTAGAAGGATTTCGGTCATATATAACAATGTCCATATTTCCGGGACTGGGACTTGTACTTTTCAGATTTGAACAAATAACATTTCTTGGACTAACATTTGTGAAACCTAAATTTGTTATTGCAAACAACATTGTGTACTCTTTTAATTCACAACACTTCAATGTATGGTCGTTCAAATCGTGAATGATGGCCCTGCAATTTGGAATATTAAAACACCATTCTTTTGGGCTTGCGCAGGACTCTCCCGGTAAAAGGCGCGTGTTCTTTACAGATTCTCCTCCTTCTATAGATGCAATGTCGAGGCTTATTAATTCAACGCCGGAACGAAGCACCCTGTGCGCTATTAGAAATGAATTATTGTGTTTGTTGTAACACGCGGATATGATGACCCCCTTCGCACGCTGGGCGCGGATGCTTCTGTCCATGTTGATGTTACAGTGAACACGTAAAATTTGATCTCCCTCTCTTCTGAATAGCACCAGATCCTTGGAGGAATGGACAACAAGTATTGTGTCAGCCCCAGTCACCATAGATGTAACACTACCCATGAAGGTGCCTTCATGCTCAAAGCTGCGTACATAATAATCTCTGTAAATATGTGGAAGCTTCATCGTTTTGCCCAACTCTCGCATGCGCAGAGGGTACGCCAGGGATGAAGTATTCGTGGCGATTCTTGGTGGCGGCCTTGGAATAAAATTTCCTTCGTATTCATCCTTATTCCTCTTTTCGATCTGCGGACGATCTGCCATGAGTCTCTTAATGTTCAACCCCCAAAACAAACCCTTTATCTCCAGATTCTCTCGATTCAAACTCCTGAAATGAGAGGTCTATACCTCCATAAAAGCTCTTATAAATACTCATCCATTCCCTCACTCGCTTTTATTATAATAATATCCATTTTTAAGGTCACAGCCAAGCCAGACACTAAATTGGTGTATGAGACCCCCTTTCCCTCACCTGTTTTTATTATAATAATAATAATAATATCCATTTTTAAGGTCACAGCCAAGCCAGACACCAAATTGGTGTATGAGACCCCCTTCCATTTTTAAGGTCACAGCCAAGCCATACACCAAATTGGTGTATGAGACCCCCTTGTTTGTGGGACAAGGGACCCACCTCCGCGATTTGACTGCTAAGTCTACGAAGGCATACATACTCTACCCCCTCTGGTTTTGAACCTGTGACCTCTTAGGAGGAAACACATGCTCTTAACCATTAGGCCCACTTTCCCTCCACCCCATTGTCATGGCCAATAGACATCCATTCCCTCCACACCATGACACCCCATTGTCATCGGGTGGAGTGTGGAGTGTAGTGTGAACCAAAATTTTAATATTTAATATTAGTTAGCTTTTATGAAGGGACAGTTATTTATTCCTCTCATTGTTATGGGTAATAAGTGTAGTGTGTGGACACAAAATCTTAACAATTTATATCAATAAGTACAATGTGTGAATCAAAATCTTAAATATTTTATTTATTTAAAATTATATTAATTAATATAAATTGGGAAAAACCAAATTTGATATTGTTAATGTTAATGTTTAGTTTAAACCTAAGGTAATGAATTTTTTTACTTGTTTAAGAATTTATATGAATATTTTAATTTTATTAATTAAAATTTATATATTTATTAATAAGATAAAAAAATAATGCTAAAAATATATATATTGAAAGAAACTTTTTGACAAAAAAAAACCGCTACAAAAAGACACCGCAACAGCTACATTTGACTTGGACCAAGGCACAAGGAAATAAATAAAATTATTTAATTTATTAATTAAATGTTTAGTTTGTTAAAACAATTCAATTATTATTTTTATTTGTAACAAATAAATTTGTTTATAATTAACTACATATTTTAAAGAACTTAGACTCAGAACCTAAAATTTAAATATTTTTATATCCTCTTTAATACTTTAAAACTACCCTAAGAGTTGTATTATTATAGGACTATTATAAAACTAATAACTAGTTAGTTTATCTTAGGTTGAGTTACTATTCCTAGAGCCTTGGTTGGAAAAACACTCTAGAGCCCTTGGTGGGTTGAGCTACTAGTCCTGCAACCTTGGTTGGACAAATGCTCCGGAGCTTTGTAAAAGTTGTTATTTGAGTTACTAGTCCTGGAGCCTTGGTTGGATAAATGCTCTTGAGCCCTCGATGGCTGGGATAGAGACCAATCTCATGATTATTTGGTGATGTTTGACTCTGAAGTGGACTCATTGTTTAATGAGTTGAGGTGGATGGCCTCTGGAAGCCCTGGATGAGTTTTAATTGATGTGTTTTATGATATCCCACATTCATGCTTCAAATATGGCAAGGGGGTGAATTGTTGAAGAGAGATTTGGCTCAACCATTCTATGGTCGGGTGGAATGTGGAAGTCCAATTCTGGGTTTGGATTTTGCATCATTAATGAAAGGTTATTTCTCCCTGTATTCACATGAGTATTTTGATGAATTATATGTGGTCCATATGGTTGTACTTTCATGAATATTTTTTGCTGCTATTATCTTGGCTATGTATGTGTTTTATGACAACAACCATGTCTGGCTCTTTATAATTGAATGATCAATATATCTATGGCCTAGTGGATGGAATGGTAGTTTATGTGTTCATGCATCAATGATTCTTACTGATTCTTCGCTAAGTATGAGACCCCTATGCTCAGAATTGTGAATTACACCTCTAGATTACACATTTGCAATATGTTTGATGAAATTCATGTCATGGCTAGTAAGGGTCCAGTCATGGTCTTGAACAAGTATTTTCCTTAGTACTTCCATTTCCATGTTATCTTACTGATTTGAAGAGATGAATCAATTATGGGCAGTGACTATGGCATACGAATTGGAGCTTCCTGCACCTTCTTGAGTGCACCTAGTTTTCCATGTTTCATGCTTAAAGAAGGTTATAGGTGACAAGATTCTAATTCAAACAATATTGCTAGAATTTTATGAGGAAGGAAAAATCATATTGGAACTTGAAGCAGTCAAAGAAACAAGAACTCGATAGCTATGAAATCGATCAATTTAAGAGTATCTAATCAAGTTGAAGAACTTACATGTTGAAGATTCCACATCGGAGGATGAGAATTTTATACAAAAGCATCCGAAACTACTCAAGCATTGAGGACGACACTTTTTTGAAGGACAGGGGCATGTTAGGTCTGTATAATACTAGCGATTCCCCCATTACTATTGTCATTATATCCCTTATTGTTATTATTGTGCCCCATAGAATCCCACTATTGTTATTTTTGTGCCTTTATATTATTATTGTTAGGTTGGCTTGGTTATATTGTGACCCCTTATACTCCTATATTTAGAAAGGAGGTTTTGTCATTTGTATCATCCAAGAATTCTTCTTTTGTGTAATGTAAAGGGGTTTGCCCCCTAAAGAGGCTAAATTCTAAGGCATTGATCTATCTTTTCTATATTTTTTGTTAGCTGGTTTCATAACATCCTCCTCTTCTTGTTCCTATTCCTATTCATGTTCAGGATGTGCTTCCTTCTCTCTTTTGCACAACTCTAGTTCTTCTTTGAGTTTTTGCTCTACTTCTTGCAAATTCTTCTCCGTCTTTTCCAATATTTTCTAATGTCTTCTCTTATGTGCTCCTCTTGTTGTGTTGTCGCCTCCTTTCTTCTATCTCCAAATATACTCTCACAACAAGTGGATCTTCCTTGAACTTGTGGCTTTGCCTGCCTCTATGCTTTTGGTAATCTTCCTCTTGCCTTTGTCTTGTGTAGGTTTTATTCTTGTTGTTACTATTATCCTTGCTGCTCCCTATGGTGTCGCTGCCTTGAGTGCTGCTAGCCACTCTATTGCCATGCTCAATGGTTCATTGAGCCTGGAGGAGTCATAGAAACATCTCCATGGGTATTCCTATGGCCAATGACATGACCCATGGATCTAAGGACAGTGCACTCTCGAGCAGTGGTCCCTGTATAAGCCATGTGGATTTTACATATTGAAGCTTTTGATGTTGAAACGAAACTTCTTGAAGTCCTCGACCTTGGAATCCACTTCTTTTAAACTCTAGATATTGTACAAACCCATCGGAAAAGGAAGGATAGGCCATGGTTCCTTCTTCTTCCTGTGAATTCTAGCTAATAACCCTGTCAAGATGTGGTATGCAACCTCGTGCGTGACCAACCTATTCATGGAAAACTTCGGCAACAAATGTGGAGCCTTCTCTGTGTTGTACATCCTGATGAAGGTTCCATCAGGTGAGGCCTACTAGTCGAAAATGTTCAGTAATGCCTCCATTGGGTCCTGGGACATGCAAGGCAAATCTTTCTCAAATATCATTGTGAACAAAGGGGCAATGAAGTGGTCAGATAGTCTAGCCATGAATCCTTGGTAGCTACATTCTGAGAGAAACTTCAAATATATGTTCACAAAATTCTCTAAAGGTGTCCATGCCCAACCAATGCCAGGAAACTATCGATGGGAAGAGATTTCATCGAGAAGGTATGAAGACATGAAGAATATTTCTTGTTGATCCTTGGGCATACTCTGGGAATTTGATACATGCACTTTCAGCTGGAGAGGCAACATGTCAGACTAGTTGAAATATTTTCCTTCAATTACAAGTTGATCCAACATAACAACCCAACTCTGCGGGAAGGTCTTCATACTCTCTTGGCCATATGAGTGACATAAAATATGACCAAGAATTGGTAAGCCTTCCTGAGTGTCTTCGTCTTGTATATCTGGTTAGTGTCGTCCTGAACTTTGATGGCTCCCTTATCCAACACTTTAATATGTCTGTTGTGTTCGCGTTGCTATTGGGAGTGTAAAGCGATGCATCCATCCTGTTCACCAGCTGTGGAAAATGATATATCTATTGATAATATTCCCCCCTCAAGGTAGAAAGCTCTATTCCACCGATACTGCCTAGTATTATCATCTCAGGATGAGTGTGCGAGACAATATATTGGATCATGTCTCCGCATTCGAATACGGGATACGTGCATGAAACCTTGTACAATCCTAACTTATGAATATTGACATAGACTAGTTGGTCCTCCATATTCTCCTCAAAGTTGTCTACTAATATAGTTTTGATGTCTTGCCATGTGATATTGATGTCTTTCTCAATGAACATGTGTCTGCCTGTGTACACAGGAAAGCTCATAGATGCCTACTCAACCACATCTTTGGTACTAATTTCAAATGTATTTTGATATAGCTTTCTTTGTGGCCATGTTACTTGTACTACTGAGAAGATGCTTAGAAGCTTGTATTACATGGAGACAGAGAAGATACTCACGACAAAGAATTGTTAGCTAAAAAAACATAAAGCGACTCGAGAATCAATCAGAAAACAAACTGGGTGATTGTTTTGCAAGATTGTGCAGTATTGACTCTAGGAGGATGGGAGATTTTCAGCTAAAACTATGCATTGCATAGTCTAAGATGCTAGTGAGGCTTATTAGTGACTGGAACTATGGAAAGTACAATTGAGGGAAGCTGACAACTAACTAGAACTGTGCAATGTGTAGTTCAGTCAAGCTAGGTTGCTCAATGGAATTATGTATTGCATAGTTCCAGTGGGAAAGAATGGGACACTGCCTCCCAGGATTGTTTAGAGCATATATGGGAGATAGTGTGAGAATCCTCTACACAATTCCCAAAGGCAAGTCAGAGCCTTAACCTCGAGGAATGCACAGTGCATATCGGGAAAAGCAAGATCTAGGCCAAGGCAACCTAGATTTTCCCAAGGGTAACCTAAAAACCCAAAGGACTGAATTTTTGTGCAAATTAGGTGTAGATCTCAGTGAATGGAAATGCATGAAATTTAAGCCAGTGTATAAATCATTCAAACGAAAAAGAAAAAAAATCATGAAGAGAGTCACCGCAGTGGCGATCATTAGTGCAAAAACAATTTTATGCATGCGACACTAAGGAAATGCAATGTAAAACTCGAAATAACACTTCTACAACTTAAAATACATTAAAAAAAAAAAAATTGTTCAATAATAGAAGGAAAACAACACTCACAAAAGACAAGAAATAAAAAGTGACAGAAAAAAGTGACAAAAGACGTGAAAGGAAAAACTTACCTGGAAAAGTTGTGTTGACTATGTCAAAGGTTCGTAGATGCCTCAGGAATTCCAGAGCCAAGATCGAATGCGTAGAATGAGCTCTGAGGTGTCCATCAAATAGATTTGGAAAACTTATGAAAAAGATATACTTGGTGGGAAGTTTCTAAAATCAACTTTTCATGTAGCTCCTGCTGCTAAAAATATCGCCCTAAAATCTAGGGATGTTTTCTCGCTTTTTCTATTTTTTCTTTTCAGGAAAAGCTTCCCAGCATGCACAGAAGGATTGCATAGTTCAGGAGGGAGCCAGGCAACCTACCAGCACATGCAACAAACAATCCCTGAGGTAAACACTTCTACATTCTTTCTGGGATGAGTGGCTCAGGATGTCTCTCAGTTCTGCGCACTTTCCAAGAGCAAGCCTAGATGGCTGCTGGGTCAGTGTAGTTTTGAGCCTCAACTCACCCCTAGGTGGATCTATGCAATTTTCCAAAGCAAGGTTAGGTTTCTTTCTATGTGCAATCTATGGGAGCAAGGCAGTTGGCCTGCTCTGTGCAGTTTTCCAGAGTAAGCTCATTGGGATGGTTTGCAAAAATTCTGAGTACAAGGCAGCTACTGGGCTACTCTGTGAAAATTCTGAGTGCAGGGTAGTTGTTGGGCTACTCTGTGAAATTCCTGACGGGAAGACAAAATTCCCTCCAGGATTGAACAATTTTCCTAAACAGCACAAAGACAAGATGTGAACCAAGTGTTGGGTAAACTTGTGGTTGGTCGATAGAATGAGTAAGAGAACACAAGTTGTTAAATGATATATAAGATCAAATAAACACAAGTACTTGATCCATGGAGGAAATCTGCTATGATTTCAAGGAGGGAGGCTCCAAAATGAAGCGAAGGAAAAATTTTGGAGGGTGGTTGTAGCTGCTACAACAGTTCCTTTATAGGGAATTCCTCAACCTCTCAAAGGAGTGTTATTCCTTGATTTGTAGACTGTGGGGTAGAGCGTGCCATCTCCTCTAGCATGTTTGTAAAATATCAGTCCCCAAAAGCCTAAAAAAGTCTTCAAAATGGAGGATAACTTGCTCTTACTTCTCTAGGTATAGAGGGGCTAATTTAGGGTTTGCATAGATGAGGATATGGTTTCTTATGACAACCTTAGGACTTTTTAATTATGTTTTCATATATAGAGGCTCACTTGCTTCCTTGACAATATATTTCTTCACTTCCTCAGGCCTTTCTTCTCCATGAACAAGCCAAGAGGCTAGGGACGTTAGATGTGCATCTCCCAATCTTGAATTGGGGTCCTAGAAGTTCATGTTTGTGAGGATCATTTTGTGCATGTAGAACTCAACTAATTTATCCCTAAATGTTGACTTCATGGCATAAATCAATGAGCTTCCTATAATCCTGAAATGGGAGAGAGTCATATTATGCCAATGTTTTCATTTGAAATAAGAACCATTATTATTTGAGGAATATTTCATATGATTTGGATGGCTGCCTACACTGGATGGCTTCCATCTCTAAGATTTCCATGGTGGTAAGTTGTGATTCCTTCTCCTCTAGTTGCTCTCTTAACCTCTAATTTTCTAATTTCACTTACCCTCTCTTGCTTGATTCTTTTAACCTTAAGTCAACCATTTGTTCACCCATTTTATTCATCTTTTCTTCCACAAGGTCCACATCTTCAACTTTCTTGGACTTAGCAATTTTCATCCACCAATGTGATTGACCTCTCTTTTTTTCTAACTCAAGAATGACGGGGACTACAATTTTTTCATGTATGATTCAACCTTGTTCACAAAACTCGTAGTAGGACCCAAGACCCGGTTGTTGATCAGTCTCTTGGAGTTATTGTGATATTTTTTCTCCCCCTTGAGGTCTTGTTGCTCCTTCATGTAGCAGTATCCTCCCTATTCTATAGAAAAACTTCCCCTTCCTATAATGGTCCCTTTTCTTCCTGTACTTGGGTAGTTTTTGCTTGTAATTTCTTGGCTCTAACAGCCCTAGTGGTTTCCATTCTTACGTATGTATAAGGTTACCTTCCTTTGGTATTGAGGGAGATGAATTCCTCAATTTTCCCTTTTCCTCATCGCAATTCTCCTTCTCAATGGCTGACATGTTCTTCAATTATAATTGGGACTGCTGAGGGAGGTTGAGTCTTCCCTCATTTGATCCTAGTGCTCTTCCTTCTTTTGAAATATAAGAGGCCTTTCTTGGGCTACCTCCTTTGGGTTTTGGTAGGTCTTCTAATGAGCTCTACATTCAAATGGATGGAAAGTCCTCTTATAATAGTGGTGGTACTATCTTCCTCTTGAGAGTGAAGGGACACAACAAATTCATGGGATATTTCATCATCATACCCCATTAGCTGCTTAAATAATCCCATCCATTATTGGCTTTTGAATATATCTCTCACAGGAAGATGCTAGTGGATTCTTTTAGTGTCTGTGAGATACCTTCTATTGAAACCCCTCCCATGTTTCCTATTTTTGCTTCCTCAAGTTTCCTCAAAGAAGGGAAACAAGGCTTACACATTCTAGGAATAGTAACACACTAGAATACAACTAATTATTCCATCATGTGTTACTTTATCAAAATTTTGTTGTTAAGACTGACAAACAAATAATATGTGTTTGAGTTAGTAGTAATAACAATTTGATAATTATTTAGATTGAAAATACATAAAAAGCCTTATGCTTCTAATATCCTTCAATATATTTGTTTTTCGCAATATTTTTATATAAATATTGCACGCTACACTTATTGCCCGTGATAATGGGGAATCCATGTCTATTTATAAGATATTGGGTGTCATCATCTATCGATTTTTTTTATGGAGATATAGAAATCTCATTTCACGAGTCTGAATAGAGAAAAACTTTACCATCATCACTATAAGGGTTTGTTTTTTTGGGCTGGAACATTGATCTTCATTAAGAGACTTGATAGCCAGACATGGCAGATCGTTTTCAGATCAAAAAGGGGCCAAGGGAAGAATACCAAGGAAATTTTGTTTCAAGACCACCAACAAGAATTGCCATGAATACATCATGCTCATCACCTACTTCTACCCTCTGCATATGTGAGATGGTAGAAACCATGAAGCTTCCACATATATATAGAGATTATCATGTACAGAGCTTTGGGCATGTAGGCATGGGTAGTGTTCAATTTATTATGACTGGGACTGACATAATACTTGTTGTCCATTCCTATAAGGATCTAGTGCTATGGAGAAGAGAAGGAGATCAAATTTCACCTATTCACTATGACATCAACATAAGCACCGGTGCCGACCGTGTGAAGGGTTTCATCATATCTATGTGTTACAAAAAACACAATAATATATTTCTAATAGTGCATATGTGTTAGAAATTGTAATTACTCCCGCATGTGGAGTTGGATAAAGTTAGAGAATCATTTAATTGGGTGTTAAGCGTTGATTCAAGTCAAGTGATGGATGATGAGTTAAGTGAAGTCCATATTTAGAGTGTGAGTTAATTGAATTAAGTGTGTGTTCATCATAAGTTATTTTAGGTGAGTTCGCTACTTGGAAAATATTAAATAACCTTGGCCGGGTTCATTGTAACAATAAAGTTTTTGCTTTATCAATAGAAGAGCTGCAACTTGTGTGATTTATGTGAATATTTGTTTTGTCTCCTTTGTCTTTCCAACAAATTGGTATCAGAGTGAGGTTAGAGAGAGCAAGGCATAACGAATACTAGGAAATCTTGTTGATCTTGTTTCTATATGAAAGGTAGTGGTATTACGTAATTGAAACCTCACAGGGAGGATTTCTTCCCCATAAAGAACCAGTGTTAGCTCTGTTATGCAGCGTTGACTTTCTAAATTCCAGAAAGAAGTCTGGTCTATTTGGTTGTGTCCAAAAAGGGGCTTACATTGGTCACTTTTCCCTTTCTTCCTTCACCCCTCTCACCTTTAACCTCACTCATTTCCTAAACGAACCTTCTAAATCTGACAAAATTCCCTTTGGCCTCATCCTTAAGCGCAAAGCTAAACTGACCATAAAACCTTATCCATATGCCTTGCGTGCTCATAACCCATCACACCGCATCCCCACCGTTAATCAGCCCCCACCAATCCAATGGCTCGCATCACATCCGATAAAGGTGACTCATTCGACCACTCTCCATCGTGAGATCATCTCCACCAGATCTGATGTCCTTCACACATATCATGAGGACAACTAGATCGAGCGATAGTGTGCGATGAGGGCGCTTTTTCTCTCTCATCCATTGTTATGTGTAGGAATTTACAGGGTAAGTTCCTCAGATAGAGCACCAAAAGGACACCGCTCACAAACAGATCACAGATCAATACACCAGTATTTTGACGTGGTTAAAACCCTCAGAGAGGGAAACAGTCCATAGCTTGTGCCAACGTGGCTACTACAGGCAATTTATTAATAAAAGAATGAAAATTTACATAAGCTTATCTTGTGCACGGTTAACCTACAAATGACCCTCCATGAGCTTTAAATAGAATTCATGGACCAATCGGGTGTCAAGCCACGGATCAAGTGTCGGTAATACCGAGGAGAGAATGAACGGTCAGATCACTACATATTGTGACCGTCAGATTGTAAGTTACAAATGTACATAGTAAAGAAACACACTTTACCTAACTCTATACTAGACCAAGTTATACTTAACTATTCCTACGTGTCGGAATATCCTAACATCCCCCCTAAGAACAACTTGGGATAGGTGTTGAGCCTCAAACCTACCCTTCTTTACACATCCTCCCAGCCTCTTTTTCCTATTCATTTCCCTATTTTGCCACTCATTCCCTCCATCAATTTTCTCAAATCGTTGTATTTTAGGACTTTTTACATGGTTTTCTAATTATGCTAATGACTGTGTTTGGTTTATAATTTTGGTTCAAGGTGCTGCGTTTCTGCAGCTCACACAGGGTTTACACAGGGTTTTCCGTAGCTGATCCCGGTTTCCACAGCCAATCCCGGATTCCGCAGCTGTTTTATTAAATGCTATGTTCCAGGTGTCCTCCGGGAAGAAGAGCCACATGGGCAAGTTCGTGGAACCAAGGACATGGTGTGTGTCCCTCCAGATCATCCAAACCAGTCATCCAAGCCCGTGGTCAATGAGGAGGCAACTTCAGTCAAACAGAGGTCATTGGCGGTGGCACGACTCTGTGTGTTCTGTTTTAGAGCACGTGAAGAACATGTGGCATCGTCCTCAGTCGTGAAGATGGTGGAAACATAAATCTCACAGCGGATTGAATGCCCACAACGACCGTTGCCTAAATCCGAGGACGTAGCTAGACTACGTGTTTTTACACAGCTGTTTGAATTACTTAGATTTCGTTAAGTCAGTTCGCCTTCTTCAGTTATAAATAAAGCGTCTTTGAACGCTGGACAAGTTAGTTGTTAGCTGCTGTTATGTACTTTTGAACTCCCACTGTATTTTCTATTTCATGCATAATATATGAGAAGATTGTTATTCCATTTACGCGTGTGATTGATCTTTGAAACGGCTGGAGTAGGCAGAGGGCCCCTGTTTACTAAAGGCCTGTACAATACTTTTAATTTCCTGCATTTCGTTTTCTTATTTCATGTATATAATGTCTTTTATTGCCATGTTTTGATAGTTGTACATACATTTCAAATTCTGCTTGTTTACATTTCTGCTCTTTTTCATGACTGATTAGTGTGTTATGCAAGTTTCTTAGGCGTGCCCGGGACAGTTTTATGCTTTTCTTTTTCATAACTAGTGACACTTGTGATCATCTTGTCTATGTTGCTGACCTTCTTTGTTTTGCAGCCTTTATTTCTTTACTATCACTTAGTTAATTTGCATACTTGCTTTCTGTTTTTAGACATCAAGTTGTTTATCTATTGATGGTTCCTTCTTCATAATTTAATATCTTTATTGAGGACCAAAATATCACTTAGGACAGCTTGGTTTATTTATTCAAGAACTCACAATTACTTGACTTATTTTTAATTGTTTATCACATGATACATTCAGTTAAAAGGCAAGAGGTTAAGAAGAAGTTAAAGTATTTGTGACTAGTCTTTCTTCTAGATAGATTTACTTTAGTTTCACATTGTTTAGTTGTTATTTGACATAGATTTCATTTTCATTTCCTTGCAGTAGCAGAGATACTGGGCCAATGTCATTAGTCTTTTATTTGATGCCTTTACTTTCCTTTAAGAGTTGATTTCATTTCAAGCTTTCTTGTAGAATACTTTTAAGTTGTAAAAATCTCATCACAATCTCACACACTTCACTCACTTTATTTCATTTCCATCACATCACATTAGGAGAGATAAACTTGAAAACAAACTTAAAAAGATAAAAACGACAAAATCTTAAGAAATAGTTGCCTAAGTACATACAGTACACCTCACTTCATCAGCTTACGAGCCCCGGGTTGACATTTAAAAGTTGCAATTTAGACATCACTAAATTGACCAAACACTAGCCCAACGAAAGAACTCGATATCTTTTTCATATTTAGAGAATTTTAAAAAGAGACAAAAAATAAAACTCCATCATGTCCCTTTTTGTAATTTGTCTCTCGAATCCGAAAAGGTAGAAAACAATATTTGAGAGAACCTCCTAGCCATGTTCGACTAAGTTGTTCCTTTTTCATACAATAGTCTATCTCAGTCCGGAAAATAGTTAAACTTATATTGAGTAGACATCAATTCATTTACTTTAACAAGTTCAATATGACAAGTACTCAACAATCGTTTTATGTTTTTGGAGTCTGAAAAGAGCTGAAAGGGGACTCCACCCAGAGGAATGAGTGGTATAAAAGGATAGAAACGGGTTCCGGTAATGATGGAATTGCTCAAAACATGTAATGGTCAAGAGGCTGGCTAATAAAATCACTCGCTGCAGATGTTCATGAGGCAAGGGTAAAACTATCAAGTGAAAGCGTACAATCGGCCAAAGAGATGGTGACAATGGAAAGAAAGAACCAAGGCTCATGTAACAAAAATTGGCTTATAAAAACAACAATCACGAGATGTAAAGTGGGAATGATTTCATTTTTACACAAGCTTGAAATGGAGACAAACTATGCTTGGATTTGGTTTCATTTTTACATAAGCTTGAAATGGGAACAAACTATGCTAGAATTTGGTTTCATTTTTACACAAGCTTGAAACAAAGATAAACTATGCTTGAGATAACTTTTCATGCCCCCAGCATAATGACTCGATTCGAGGTACATGCGCCCCAAGCTTCATTTCATTCACCTAAGTGGATGGAAAGAAGGTTCACTTATGAGATCAAGTGAAAGACTCGACTAGGCTTTTATGAGATCTAATCAAAGACTCGAATTGGAAGGGGATGTGTTTCATTTTTTAATGAGCTTGACATAGGAAAAGAACCATGCTCATGAAACCTTGTTTCATTTTTTACCGAGCTAGACACAAGTAAAACAACTTTGCTCATGTATACCTATTTCGTTTTTTAATGAGGTTGACATAGTAAAAGAACCATCCTCATGGTCCTTGTTTCATTTTTTAACGAGCTTGACAAAAGACAAGGAACTTTGCTCCATATCCCTTGTTTCATTTTTTAAGGAGCTTGACACAGGATAGGAAAATCTACTCCATAGCCCTTGTTTCATTTTTTAAGGAGCTTGACACAAGACAATGAACTCTACGCCAAAGCCCTTGTTTCTTTTTTAAGGAGCTTGAAACAAGACAAGGAAATCTGCTCCATGACACCTTGTTTCATTTTTTACCGAGCTTGACACAAGTAAAATAACTGTGCTCATGGATACCTATTTCTTTTTTAATGAGGTTGACATAGTAAAAGAAATATCCT
The DNA here is from genome assembly GCA_000404065.3 of Pinus taeda. NCBI lineage: Eukaryota > Viridiplantae > Streptophyta > Pinopsida > Pinales > Pinaceae > Pinus > Pinus taeda. Next base: position 44,498 of record APFE030688280.1, read on the forward strand.
CAGATCACTTGTTTCATTTTTTAAGGAGCTTGACATAAGACAAGGAACTTTTCTCCATGGTCCTTGTTTCATTTTTTAACGAGATTGACACAAGACAAGGAACTCTGCTCCAAATATGTAATTCTACAAGTCTAATGAATAAGCTCTAAGCACAAGCTCAGCATAGGGGTACAAATGGACATATACCAACCATTTAGGAATGGTATAGGGTGAATTTATAGGCTGGTAGAGGGAGTTAGACCTCCTCCAAAGATAGGATTAGGCCCACATCTCAAGGAGGTAGATCATAGGGATGAGACCAAGAGGTAAAATTAGGAGGATTCAACCTCATCTATGCGAAACCACATCCATCTTGCCACTCTAGAAACTTCTAGATCACGAAGCTTCTCATCCTCTTTGGGAAAACTTCCTTTTTGAGATCATCATGAGTATGAAAGAGAATAGAGTGATTCCATCACTGGCTTAATAAGGTGGAATAGGTGATCATTGTGGTTTTTTGATTCATAAGAGTGTTGACCATCATTTTAGGGTTTCAAGAGCCATTTCTTTAGGGAAATCTTCAGATATTTTCCAAGCAAAGTTAAAGGAGGGATCTGAGATGTATACATGGATCAGTATATTGTATAATGATCATGTTTCAGGCACTTCAAGGTATGTCACAGTGAAGTGCAAGAGGCATGACAAAATATTGTGTAACACCAACTCAACTATGCATTGCGCAGTCTCAACCCTCTAATATGTGACCATGATCCTTGTAACTATGTAGTGCATAGTCCCTATTCTCTAGTTCTATTTCTCTACACAATTCCTGAGCCCAACTCCTAATATTGACCTCCATAATTGCGTAGTTGTGTCTCCCAACCTGCCTTGAACTACACACTTTCTATATTCAACCCTCAAGCTTTCCCCTTGTCTATTGGAACTATGACATACGTAGAATACCAACCTCTCTTGGCACCCAAAACTGTGTATATTCTTCTCCCATTGTCCTTTCCCTTAGGCAGACCTCACTACCTCCTGAGTCTATGTAGTCCTGTCCTTCAAGCCTCCTTGAGTTGCGCATTACAAAGTCTCAGTTTCCTATCCCCCCTTACCTCCTGAAATGATGCAATTTATCCTCCCAGGGCCCCATCTAGTAGCCTCCATTTCATACTTGAACGCTGATTTTTCCCTCAGTGGGGACTGCGCAAATTTTTCCCTTAGTGGCCACTGTGCAAATTTTTCCTTCTGTGGTCACTACATAGATTTTTCCCTCAGCGGGGACTATGCAAAGTTTTCCCTCAGTGGTCACAACACAAGTTTTTCCCTTAGTGGGCACTGGGCAAATCTTTCCCTCAATGGTCACTACACAAATTTTTTCCTCAATGGGCACTGTACAATATTTTCCTTCAGTGGGCACTACGCAATTTTTTCCTTGAGTGGGCATCGCACAAATTTTTCCCTCAGTGAGGACTACATAGAAATTCCCTCAGTCTAGCCTAAGATTCACATTATGTAGTTTCAATGATCAAGCTTGACCCTTGGTTGCTTGAACTGCACAATTGTGCAGTCACTCGGCCTTCTCTCCTAACCGGTCACCCAGTCCTGAACTAGTTCATGAATCCAAATGCTCTATCTTAGGCTAGGGGTTTTAAGACCGATGTCATCTCATCATGAGTGAGTTGTAGATGTAGGTGCTCTCTTACACCATGACAGGATGATGAAGAAGGATATGTAGAAGGGGAGCATGCAAAAAGACATCTTTGCAGTTGAAACATGAAAGCTCATCTATCAAACCAAAACAAAGGGACACAAGCTTGTAACTACCATCCAAGACTAGATATCATTGAAGACTCCGCATCACCAAGCCATGCAGAGGAGAAATGAAATCATATCCAAGAAGACATCTAGCACTCAACAACAATAGTTACTTGACATTTCCACATCACTAAGCAGTCCATGTCATTAGTGTCATGCCATGTCATGTCATGAGTGGTCATATGCCACATCAATATTGTGGATTATATTCAAATGTATTGTAAAGTGGAAGTCCAAAGGACACACATGAATATGGACAGTCATGTAAGCTAAAAATTCATAGGAAGTTGAACAATCATGAGGGTAGTCAAAGAGTCACAAAGGGGAATCATCACCCCTTGGTTATATATACCCCTTCATTGTATGAGAAAATGACTTTTCACCTTGGATCCTCCCACAAGGAATTAGAGAGAGAAGCTAGTTCTTTAAGGAGCAAGGAGTGGCTCCAGTGTCCCACTATTGGGGCTAGTGATGTACATTGTAAACATGTGCCTTGGAACTTTTGCTTAATAACAGAAGGCTTTTAAGGCTAGAATGTTCTTCATGCGTGGACTATGAATGTTTGTAAGACTATTTTGTGGATGTTTGTATTTCATGTTTTCTTTCTCATATACTAAGATAGTTGAAATATTTTAGTTATTTTAGTTCTTATCTTATGGAGAATGTGCTATAATGGTTGTTATTGTTATCCCATCGTTGTGGACTATTCTGCGGGATACTAGACAAATATTTCCTTTTTTGTTGGTTGTAATGACCGTCACATTCGTTGTGGACTATTCTGTTGGATGTTGGATGAAGCCTTCTAGTTCATGTGTGTCGCTTCCTAGGTGGTACAATTACCTCTCGCTTAGAGGCTCAATTTTCTCCCCCTTTGCAATAGAAGAACCTTGACACAGTTGCAACTGCACACTCACCAAGAACACCTCCCTTGCTTTTCGAGGACATCATTTCATCACTCTCATGTGTTGATAGCTAGAGCCAAGGAAAATATTTAAGGATTTAGAAACTGGGCCTTTATACCAGATGGGACTCCTACACCAAATGGTGTGAGTTCTGATTGGGACTTCATATCGGGGAGATCCCCTTGCTTAACAGATTTCTAGCATCATCAACTCTATGTAAAATAAATTCACCTTTATCCTCTTGGCACCATGTTACATGGTATTTTGTCACACCTCTTGCACTTCCTTGTGTCATACCCCAGAGTGCCCAAAACTTGAAAACTATGCAGTGTGCCCATCCTGATATGCAATCTAGATCCTCCTTGAAGAACTAATGAAAACATGCCTTGAGCCTTCCCTAAGGAAATGAGCTCAAAACCCTAATTTTTAGGTCAGCGCGACTGTGACACTGCCTACTCATGCTTATGCAAAGTTGCACCATACTAGCCTCATGCTGCCAGTGTGGTTTTTACCTGGATACTCGCATTGATCCCTAAACCGAAAGTTTCCCCAAAGAGGACAAGAAGTTTCGTGATCTAGAGTCTTCCAGAATGATGAATTGGAGGTTGTTCATTGTGGATGTGGTCGAATTCTTCCAATATTACTCTTTTATATTATCCCTATGAGCTTCCTCCTTGAGATGAGGACCTTCCCCTATCTTTGGTGAGACCCTAACTCCCTCTCCCTCCCTATATATTCATCTTCTTCCATTCCCAAATGGTTGGTCTCTAATTATTTCCATCACCCTTATGCTGAGATAATGCCTACATGCTATTCATTTTGGCTTGGAGAAGGAGTGCTTGGATAGCTTGAGCTTGGACTTGGGCATTCACTCAAGGAGGGCTTACTAACATCAAGGCCTAGGTTGTATGCTTCCTCTTTTGTTTATTAATATATACAGTTGTTGGTTCACTTTCCATACATGCTTGTGTCAATGCTTCATTTATTTTAATGCTCTTTGATCTGTTAAGTGGATTAGATTTAATTATTCTTGTTTCACTTTTATGCTTTGTTGTGTCTTTGGCCTCTTGTGTAGGTATTCAAATGTTATGAGCAGTAAGGGCTAAGACTGGGGAGAAAGTGATCAAGATATTCAACAAAGGAGTGCATTATGGCATCAGAATGAGGTAGGTCTCCTTCCTATTCTCTCATTTTTATTGTAATTTAGGAAAGTATCTTGTAGATTGTCTCGTTTGTTGCTAGACCCACTCATTAAGCTAGAGGGATCATCTCTGTCTGCAGAGAGGATTTACCTAGGAAACAAAATGGTGACTCTATTGGGGAAGCTATAACCTTTCCATCCATTCCTTCGATCTTATTCTCTAATGAGTTTGACCAAACATCGATTTATTGGTTTGTGTGCATCACTCTAGTTTTATACAATCACTGGTTTTTGCTTGAGAGTGTTGAGTCTGTTCTGATTTTTGAAAATGTTTATTTTTTCCTTCTTTTCCTCACCCAACGTGTTTTCTGGTCTTATAGAAGCATTGCCAACACTGATTTTGAATTAACAGTCATGCTTCTTTGACTTTCATCGCTCCTTTTCCTTTAACAGACACGTTGATCCCAGAGGCTAGAAGAAAATTAGGGTTTCTTCTTATTTTCAGTGGATCTCTGATCCAGATTTAAACAGGAACGCAACAAATTACAGAGATAACCATATACACAAATATGCAGCAGAAATAATACTTCATTTCATTAATGGAAAATACTAAAATATGCTTACAATCAGAAATGGAAATAACTAGCTAGGGCGATGGTAGCTTATCTCTGAGAAGAGATGTGATGGCTACATGCCTCTGAACTGTGTTACAATGAGGCTCGAAGGCCTATTTATTGTTGAGACACAATGAAAAACCCTTAACATTCCAAAACCTAACCCTAGGAGATGAAACGCCAAACTGTGGGCCCCGTTTGGGGGTAAGTTGGTACATCAACTTCCCGGGTTCGTAACTTTAGCATATGATCTTCGTTTGACGCGTACAATAGCTCA
>APFE030688293.1:2306-18196 GCA_000404065.3 Pinus taeda
GGAAAGGACAATGAAAATCTTCATGATGGAGGGGAGGATGTCATGGGCATAGGAGGATAGTGCAGCATCACTTATGTATGTACAGCTAGCAGGCAGCTTGTTTCTTTTTGGTTTTGCATGCCTTTCATAAGCATACTCTATTTTTTCCATATGTAAAAATGATTATCTGATGCTGATTACAAGGGGAAAGGAAGGGTTGCTGTAATCATTTTGCAATGAATGGGAGGGAGATTGTATCAAGGGAATTATGAGAATGAGGGCGTAATGAAACCTATGAACCAAGTATGCCAGCCAATTTACATAACAGCAGCCTTTCAATAGCGCTGGCAGCTTCATAGTTGCATTAATCATGAGTGAATTAGGTTTCAATTACATGCTTTAACAGAAGGGAAGGGATATCAATTGCATAGAATTTTTAGAGGATTAATGAGCAATTGAATTAGGGTTTTCATGAGGGGAAAGGTAAGGGAAAATAGAGTTTAGGAAAGCAGAGTTGATAGCTAGCAGCGGATATATTTGATAAACTTTGGCACGATTTCACACAGCTTCTATCCTTTGATACTCACAGCACGATGACATTTTTCTTTTGTTTTTTTATAAGGCTATGCAAATTATATTTTTTTTTATTTTTTTATTTTTTTTACAATTCTTGTTAGCATGCCTTGTCATCATTTTCTTTTCTTTTTACTATTTGTTTTCATTGATTTGCTGTGCAATTTAAATTCATAATTTGCTGTGTGTAATGGTGTAGGGTTTGGGCGTGTAGCATGGGGAAAAGGCAGGATTCATATGGTTAGAAAGAACTAGGGTTTGATAGGATTTAGAGGTAGGGTTTGTATGTTTAATTTGCACATGAGATTAATAAAAATGACATATAAACATATGTGAATATCAATGGGAAAATGAAAGGAGGGATATAAGGAAAAATTGCATTGAGAAACAAACAAACTGTCAAAACATAAGCTTGCAAAACACCCATCATTCCTCCATCGATTTCTTGCATGAAGTTATGATCATAATCCTCCTTTGCAATCATCACATCACCACTAAGCACATGAAGGAGACATACCTGGACAAATTTAGGCGAGCTTGGAAGAGGGTTTGCTGATTGGATGAGTTTTTATGCCCAGAAATCCGCGCGCTGCCCAAATGTCCGCGCACGAGTAATTTCCTTTAGAAAAATTGCCCTCTCAGAGCCGCGCACTGCCCAGATGACTGCGCACACTCATGTCATAACCGCGCACGCTCCCAAGCACTGAAATTGCTGAAAACAAGCCCGAAATCTTCTTCTTTGCCTTTAGCCTTGTAATTTCTTGCTCCCAAATGCACAATGAGGGTTTTCAAAGAGGGAATTTACCTTTATATGCTTCCATAAAAAAAATTTACCTCAAAAACCCACTTTATAATGTTTGTAGTTTGACATTCTTTTTAACACTGTTTTGGAGTCATTTTGTCCTGAAATGAGCTCTTTTGATGCGATTGACTCTGTTCTTTTTGCAGGTTGACCATCTGATGGACTGTGGAGAAGGAACCAGGGTTGTTTCCGGCACTTTTGCAACCTTCTGAGAATTTCTTTATTTTTTACAAATTTGACATGACCTTGGACTTAAAAACAGGGTTTTTAAATCCAAGGCATAAAATAATTTGTAGCTGAGGAAAATAACAATGAAACATGTGTACATACCTCCCTTTGGCTTGCTGGGCACTCACTGACCTTGACTCATGACCTTGATATGATTTTGACTCGAAACCCTAGACCTAAGACTTGGGACTTCAAGACAAAAATAACCACAAGTATGACTCAATTACATAGTAGTATGTGACCTCATCCAGCAAAGCCAAGAGGGGAACAAAGACCAGCTCCTCCATTCAGTGTTATGGCATGCCTAGTGGGATGCAAAATTGACACTGAGGAGACACCTAACTATGCATATGCAAAGAGCTATTGATCGCTGATGGAGGGCTTAAGACCGACACTAACAGGGCCAAATCAGGCCAAGTTTCGATCCTTTCGCTTCTTCGGTGGTGTTGGTGAAGAAGAAGGATGGGAGTTTGCACATGTGCATAGATTATAAGGCCCTAAACAAGAGGTTGTTGAAGAACATATATCCCATTTCATGCATTGATTAGTTGGTGGATAAGATTAGAGGAGCTAAATACTTCTCTAAGATAGAACTTCACTCAAGGAATCATCAAATTCAGGTAAGGGAGTAGGACATCTCAAAGACTGCATTTAGGTGCCACTACGGATGTTTTGAGTTCCTAGTTATGCCCTTTGGGTTGACCAATACTCCAGCTACTTTCCAATCTTTCATGAACCATGTGTTTTGCAAGCAGTTGTGTAGATGTTTTTTGGTCTTCTTTGATGAAATATTGATTTATAACAAAACTTGGGAGGAGCATATTCAACACTTAGAGGAGGTGCTACACATCCTAAAGGAGCAGAAATTGTACACCAAGATGTCTAAATGCTAGTTTGGGCTGACAAAGATGTTATATCTTGGCCATGTGACTGGTGAGGATGGGGTGCATGTGCATCATGAGGAAATCAAGGCCATTATGGACTAGCCTACACCTAGGAATGTGAAAAAGTTGTGGGGGTTATTGGGTATATGTACCTACTACAAGAAGTTCATGAGGGTTTCTAACAGTTGGTAGCCCCCCTCATTGACCTCATGAAAGGGCCTTTTTGAGTGGTCAAATTTGGTGCAAGAGGCCTTTGAGTGCCTCAAGGCAGTGATGAGCAGTTGTCCAGCATTGGTCTATCTTGACTTTTCACAACCTTTCGTTTTGGAGTGTGATGCATCTACTGAGGGCATTGGGGTTGTGTTGATGCAGGGAGGACATCCTATATCCTTTTGAGATGCGAAAACTCCACGATTATGAGAGGTTGTATTCTATATACAACAAGGAGATATTGGCCATTATGCACAACATGGCCAATTTTCGACAGTGTCTAGTGGTAAAAGGTTTAGGTTGAAAACTAATCACAACAATCTTCGATTTTTCTTGGAGTAGAAGGAGCTTAACGAGAGACAATAAAAGTGGCCCAGTAATATCTAGGCCTATGACTTTAAGATTAAGTATGTTAAGGGGAAGCATAATGTGGTGGAAGAAGCACTATGCAGGAGACCTGCGACACTCCCACTCATGGAGATCACCCAGGATTGGAGGACATAAATGTTGGTGGAGTACTTTAAGAATCAGCAGGCATGAGAGATATGGGATGACACATTTAGGGATGATAGGTACAAAATGATGGAAGAGGTGATCTATTATAAGGATAAGATCTACTTGGTGCCAGGATCATAGCTATGAGAGAATATCATGCATACAACCCATGACTCACCTATGGCATGACATCAGGGATTCCTTAAGACCTATTGGACTATTAGGGAGTATTTCACTTGAAGGGGCCTCAAGGAGGATGTCTTGAGGCATGTTCAGGAGTGAAACACTTTCCATAGGAATAAGGGGGAGTAAACATATCAAGCCAATTTAATCTAGCCTCTCCTCATTCCCGAGAGGAAGTGGGAGATCATTTCTATGGATTTTATCACACTACTCCCACCAATTAAGGGGTGTGATTTCATTTATGTAGAGGTGAATAGAGTGACTATATTTTCCCATTTTTTTTCCATTCCAATCAAGTACTCAACTTCAAAAGTGGTTGAGTTATTCTTCAGAGAGGTGTTCAGGTTGCATGATCTTCCTAAGACCATCATCAGTAACAGAGATAGCATATTTATGGGGGGCTTTTGGCAAGATCTTTTTCAATTGGTGGGGACCAAGCTCATGCCCAACACTAGTTACCATCCCCAGACTAACGATCAGACAAAGATAGTAAATAAGTGGTTGGAGGGCTACTTGAGGAACTATGTGATGGGGCAGCGACATGCATCGGTGAAGTGGCTACATATTGGGGACTATAGCTACAACAGTACCTACCATATGTCCATTGGTATGTCACATTTTGATGCTCTCTATGGTTTTGATGCTTTTTCTTTTACTGACATGGTTTTTGGAGATAGTCGGGACCTGGGGGCCAAAGGTTAGATACAAGAGATCCAATAAATCCTTAGGGCTCTCAAGAATAACTCATAGACTACTTAGAACCAATGGAAGATGTATTCATAAAATCATAGAGTTGAGAGGCATTTTGAGGTTGGGGACTTGATCTTATGCCTTCAACCATAAAAGTAGTCTACGTTCAAGAAAAAGGAGAGAAGCTTAAGCCTCACTTCTATGGGCCATATAGGGTGATCAGGCATGTAGCGGAGGTAGCGCATGAGTTGGAACTTCCACCAGGGAGAAAAGTGCACAATGTGTTCCATGTGTTGTGTCTGAAAAAGGCCACAACATGTTACAACTACCACAAAGTTACCACCATTGGATGATGAGGGGCACTTAGTATTGATTCTGAAGGTTATTCTTGAGGTGAGAGAGAGGCAGTTTAGAAACAGATTCATCGAGGACTTCCTTGTCCAATGGAAGGACTTACAAGAGGAGGATGCTATATGGGAGGGTGAACATGTGTTACAACATCTAGCATTGCAATTTCTTGAGGACAAGAAATTTTTTGTTGGGGAGGACTATGATATCCCTACTAAATAAATTTTGTTAAGTATACTTCCATTTTTGCAATTTTGACATTAGGAGAGGATTTTGATAATTGGAGACTTAGGAAAAGTGGGTTGAGTAGGCCCCACTTAATTTTTAGCATCTACGAGGCCATGCGCATTAGGAATAAGGGAAAAAATAATTTGCTAGTGGAATGTGGAGGCCACAAGAAGGGAGTTTGAACCACCAAGACAATTCGCACTAGCAGAAGGAGGAGAGAGAGAAAGGAGGTGAGAGTTGGTGGAAGTTGGCTCCCGCCAAGGGAGAGAGGATAAACACTTATAAATATCACATGGAGGCCTTCATTTGGGATATTTTTCTATCTTATCTCATAATTTAAACTCTCTTGGACCTATTGAGCACAAGAAGGTAAGTGTTTCTTAGCAAAGGAATTCCAAGCAAAAAATACACCCTCCTCTCAAAGAACTTTGAGTGTCTCCCTAGTGAGGTAATTTAGGAGTCCAATTTAGGTTTGGCCTTGAGCTTATTGCAGGATATTTACTCAGCTATGTGCATCTCCTAGGTGTATAAGGAATACATGGTTCATCATTTGGAGCAGCAGCAATGGGTTAGAAGATCAAGATTTTGGAGAGAGTTTATGTTAAACTTGGCAACTAGGGCTAAACTCCATGTGGGTCACTTTATTCATGGCTGATAATATTTTTCCTAGATTCCTCTCATCGATAGGTGTAGGATTGATCTAAATATCATCCGATTCCGATAAGTATTTATGGAGATATGAATTTATTTTGATTATGGAATAACTATCAAGCCGACCAACAACTCATGTAGGCTCAGAAGCCCAACAAACGCATCTATTCATCATCAATATTTGTATATAAATACAAGAGGTCTTTTCCTCATTTGTACACACACTTCTCATCCATCTCTCTCTCTTTTGCACAGAAAAGGGTCTCCCTCTCCTACGCAGATAGGTCTCTCTCTCACAAGTGGGAAGGAAGGACGCTGTTTTCTAAGGGTTTACAAACTGCCGATGATGTTGATGCCGATAATGTTGATGCCACTGATGCCGATAATCTTGATGTCGCTGATGCTGATACCACTGATGCCGATGATGCTGATGCCGTTGATGCTGATGTCGCTGATGCCTATAACGTTGATGTTGTTGATGCCAATGATGCTGATGTCATTGATGCCGATGATGTTGATGTTGTTGATGCCGATGATGCCGATGATGCTGATGTCGATAATGTTGATGTCGCTGATGCCAATGATGTTAATGTCGTTAATGCCGATAATGCTAATGTCGTTGATGCCAATGATGTTGATGCCGCTGATGTCAATGATACTAATGCCGGTGATGCTAATGTCGCTGATGCTAATGCCACTAATCTAGGGTTTGCTTCTGTTGATATAAATTAGATTTTGGTACTATTTCTATCTACTGAATTATTGAAGATAAAAGAAGATTTGATCAAAGGGTTTCCCCATATTGGGGTTTGTCCTTGGCTAGCTACCACATCTTGTATCTCTTGTCTTGGCTTGTTTTCTATTGATCGTTTAATGTTCTATCTCCACTTTACTTATGTACATGTGATTTCTAATCTGTAGATAATAATAAGAAAGATAAGTAAATTGCTCTAAGCATAGAACATACCATAATTTAACATGGTATCAGAGCTGAGGTGAAGACAAAGCCCAAGAAAGAGCAAGAGAAATCACCGAAGAGAAGGTTGGCAAGGCTATCTAAAAAGAACTATGGGGTCCTTAACACTCTTCCCCGCCAAAGACAAGCTCTGTGAGAAGTCTGACTATCACGGATGGAAGATGTGTCTCGATCTAACTTTAGAATATCAAGAAGTGTTGGACCATGTAAGAGGCAATATTATTGAGCCTCCATCAAATGCATCCGCTCCTGCCAGGAATAAATGGAAATCTGGAGAAGCAAAGAAGATCATCCAGGACTCTATCAATAAGCTGAACACCTCCAAGGAAATCTACAATAAACTGGTGATTTTATTTATTAAATTGAATCAAGGTAATACAGTCCACCTACAAGATGTATTATATGTACCTGATCTCAAAAAGAACCTGGTGTCCATTTCAACAATGGAAGACAAAGGCTACAAGGTGGCTTTCAACGATGGCAAGAGGCTGGCATTAAGAGGGAGAATACTACACCATATACTCCTGAACAGAATGGTGTGGCAGAAAGGAAGAACCATACGATTATGGAAGCTATCCATGCCATTCTCCATAATCAAAGACTTCTGAAGTTTCTATGGGCCGAAGCTACAAACACTGTCATATATGTACAAAACCGATGCCGTCATCAAGTGTTGGCTTATATAGGCTTGACCTAGGTTCGGAAGAGTTATTTAGCCAAACAAATCCCGTAGCTACCAGCCCTTTTGGCAACAGCCTGCGGAACGCAAACTAAGGTCTCACCCGAGGTAGTAGGGGAGGGTATTGGAACCAAGTTTCCACACCCTTGGGATGTCTTGATGCGGTGTGGAAGGTTCGCACACCGTTCTGTGGCTTCACGCCACTACGCTCCGCGTAGATCCGGACCCAGAAAATCCTTAATACTTATTAATGTGCGATTATAGATTAGATCTACTTATTATCATCTTTAAACAAACATTTAATAGAAATAACCAGTTTGTGCACCCAAAAAAGATACAGATTTGGATAAACTCATAAGCATATGCACATAGATCAAACAGTTATATCATTTCCGCAATTATTCAGCTTTAACACAGAAATTCAAAATCAACTTATCTTTATTCACTTCCTTCACCAATACATCTAGATCCACCGTGCGCACTCAGCTGTAGGGGTCTGCGCACATAGTTACAGATTTTACTAGGCCTCTGTGCACACAGCTGCAGAGCCTCTATCTACCTACCAACACCCTTGACTTAGTCTTACAAATGATTCTAGACTTCACTCCTCAAAACCCCATTACATTTCAGATCCAAAAGTACATCCAAATAATTGACTTCTATCTATAGAACCTCACTCTATTTATACATTCCCATGATCCACGGACCATGGGCAAGCCAACTTACTTCCTATTATTTTAAATTATTTTTGGACAGACAACCCTTTGAATTGACTCATTTATAATTCGCGCTCCGTGCACTATGCAGATTCCTTACCATACCTTTCCCAAAATTGTGGGCTTTAAGCCCCAAAACTGTTACACGGGCCCTCTGCTACCCAATAGTCCCCCAACACAATCATCATGACTCGTCCTAAGTCACTTGGCTAGTGTGACAATCTTCTCGCGGAGGTCAAACAACAATTTTTGTGCTTCACTGGTACTTGCAGCAAACTCATCTGCCATCTGTTGTACTCGTTCAATGCATGCCATCAACACATCAGTTTCTATCGTGGCTTCTTCTATAGGTGCATATTCTACTTGCATGTGTGCCACCTTGTGCTCAATGGTGGTGGAAACCGCAAATGCCTCATCAATCCATGGCTAGAAGCGTTCTTTAATCACTACTTCTTTTTGGCAAGCAGCATCAGCTTGGACTTTTAGAGCCTGGGCCTCCTTCATCTTGGCCAAGTGTTGCATAACCACAACCGACTGCGCAATCCCTCTAATATTATCATAGGCTTTCTAGAGCTCTCTTGCCTCGGTTTCCAGTTGCTGTAGGGTAGGATCTTCCTGGACTGAAGTGAGCGTAATGAGCGGCTGAGTGAACAAGTTAGTGCATTCCTTCATAGAACATGTGATCTTTTCTTGACCAGAACTAATGAGGCTTTTGCGCTGCTTAGTGACCTCTAGTGGTGTCGAAGGTTGTGCCTACAGCTTCAACTCTGCAATCTACAAACTGAGATCCAATTGAATCTTCGTGGCCTCCTCTTTTGCTGCACGGAACCCACTAGTTAGCTTGTGGATTCATATGCCAACAGGTAAATCGACCGCAATCTCTAGTTGAGGGGCATGCGAACATGGTTCCCCTACCACTTGCTCAACTTGTTGACTCTGTGCGATAGCTTCGTCCCATTGGATGCTTAGTTTTTCTATATTAATTCTTTGTTTGCTAAGTACCTGTTCTTCATGCCTCTCCCTAGCGTGGAGCTCCATCGTGGCGCTGTCTTAGAGCTGGTACAAGTGTGCGCACAGGACGATAGCCAAATTGAGTCCTAGCACCATAAGTCATCCTACCACAGCTCTGTCCTCCTCATTTTCTGTTATCAATGCTCCTTCTAGAATCGTGATAGTATGGGTCAGTTGGGCCTTCAACAGTTGCTCAGTGGCTAACATACCTGTAACCCCATGAGTAGCAGTGGTTCCTGTCTGCGCTGCTCGTGTTCCAAGTTCTTGCAGATGCGCGTGGAGATCCCCCAACCCAAGTTGTTGCTCTAACATGGCATCGTCGATTACATCCCAGGTAGCTTCACGAACAGTGTCCCCTATGTCACCTAGGTCACCCTCAATCAAGGTGGTCAATTCTCTGTCCCATTTAGACGCCTTGGCCTTCTTCCATGGCTTCGTCCATTCTATCGACAGTGACCGTTTTAAGGGAGCACTCGTGGTGGTTGATGGTGTACCTTCCATCCTTTTCTCTATGGCCGGCTCTGTGGGCTCCTTCTGACGAGTTTCGTCTGTCACAGCCATTCCAGCAGGTGCTTTTTCCGTCGAATTTTCTGCTACTTCCTGGGCCGCGTGGACTTCCACAGCGTGCTATTCGTTTCGCTTCTGCTATGTGGCGTGCTTCGCTGTAGCCTTTTGTTTCCTGATGGCAACCTCATCACGCCCCACCGCATCGGGTCCATTCCATTCCGGTGGCCAAGTATCCAATACTGCATTGATAGCTTCGTCAATGGCAATGAAAGGAAGTGTAGTCCATGTTTGGTTAGGGTCCTTGCGCACCCAAATGTAGAAAAGGTGCATGTCTACTTTAAACTCAGCTATATGTTTCACACTATCATATATTTCAGTGGACAACCGGGGTAGCTGGGTGACCCAGTGTTGAACGTCAACCTCCATCAGTATCCAAAAAATCTTGATGCCCATGATTCTTTCAGCATCCCTGATCACCCAAAGCGACACAAATTTGGTGGCTTCTAGCCAATCTTGGTCCAAGGAGGGAAACTAACTATCTTCAGGTAGGTCAGTGGTAACCAGCACAATGGACAATAGTAGCCATGAATAGTGGAAGGTCTTTCCCTCTTCTTAGACCTCTCTACAGTTGGTTAGGAATTCTTCACAAAGGAACTGCACCCAATTGAACCGTTCTCCAGCTGTGCATTCCTCAGCTAGCACAATGACGACCACGAGAACCTTGGTTCCATGGCATTTCTACATCACGTTCCCATCCAACAACTAGGTAGCAACGCAGACTACTCTGCCTGAGATACTATCAATAACATACCCTCATTTCCCTTTCTCCAGCTTATATTTTTTTTTCAGGGTTTCGGTCATCGTCACATCGCCGCTCTTATTGACAATTTCCCTGGGGTCTCTTCCTTTGCAGGGAAGCAGGGAGATCCTATGTATGAGTTCTGGCATGATTCGAATGGGTTTTCCAAGCCATAAGTATCTGTCATGTACCAGACACAACAACTATCTAATGACCAAGATTATAATAGGGGGTTGGAGAAAGTGGGGAACAGAGAAGAGATAGAGCAACCCTGCATTCTCCACCTTTTGTAGCCATTCCTTTGGCTGAAGTGTTGTAACTGCCCCTTCCGCACTATGCTCCATCAATTCGCTAGTCACCAAATGGGGAAATTTTGTCGTATCTACAAGGTCTCAGTATTCAAATTTCATCATCGCAATATGGCCAGTCACCATGATTTCAACCGGAACCCCTTTCGAAAGAGACGGAGTGGTGATTATATTGTCAACATCATCCAGACTAGGACAGACCATGGGCTTCCCTTTGCTCGGAGTAACACACTTGGGACGGCGCACTGGCTGGACAGTTTCCTCGTCAGGGTTTATTTCTTCGACATATGTCAGGGATCCCTCATCCTCCTTGTCGCTTTCAATGGTAACAGTTTTTCCCTTTACTTCCATTCTGAGCTTGCTAAAGCATAGATTTCGTGGTGACCACCTCACTAGTCCTAGTATCTAGGGGTTGTTTTTGGTTCGCGGCATCCTAGGTGATTTAGGAAGTTCGGTTTCCTGCGGCGTGGGATTCTGTGGACTTTTTGTGGTAGGGTTTTGTGACTTGAGGAATGACTCTCGGTATTCCTTTAGCAGTGCTTTAAACCATGGGCTTTCCTTCAGTGCCTTGTCATTCATCTTGCTCCTTTCGGTTGGAACCCAGGGTGTCCTATTCTGCGAAAGATCAAATTTTGTGGTATGCCCCTTTACTTGCTGGATATATATAATTTCAAATTCAAAGTCAGAAATTTTCCTCCCTCTTGGCTCATTAATGCTAATTTGGCGGTTATCCTTACACCTTAATTTCCCACCGCCTACTCCTCCGTTTCTTAAATGGTACATCTTGTCATGAACAGTACTTGCAACAGTCATCTTCCCTCCCTTCCCCGTGACAGTGTAGCCCCTAGTGCATGGTTGCATCTGATGCATGCAGTCGTCTTTGCACAGCTTTTCTGCAGCCTGTTTTATAGTCCCACGCCCTCTTCCAACTATGTGGAGCGCTAGGATTGGACCTTCTACAGATAGTCAAGTGGTCACACCTATCGTGCGAGCCTTCTGCTTCCCTACTAGCCCGGGCTATGAGCACCATTTGTATTCCTTTGAGTCTGATGGTGTATCACGGTCTGTGTTTCTGTGTGTCCTGGGGTGCAAGCGCAACCATGCTAGCAGGTTCGCGGCTTGTCCTAATAGTGTAGGAGAGCCGGCTAGGTCTGGTGCCGTCAATAGCTCTCGCGCACCGTCCATGTGGGTGAGTTCCAATTTGATTTTTTCAATCTCTTCATCTAGCTTCACACTTTTCTTTCGTAGTCTAGCCCCTATTTCTACTAACTCGTGAAGTCTCATTTTGTCGTGCCGAACGATGTCCCATATCTGTTGAATCTCGTCCCGCAAGTCTTCAAGTTTAGGACGGACCATGGGAGAAATGGCCCCTCCAGCCATGGAGAGAGTTCCCTTGGCATACCCTACTCTGGGTATGGTCATATTGGCCCAGCAGACCCTTGCTACGTGCAGATTCAGTTGGTGCGATAGTCATGCAACATACGGTTGTGCCTTTTGTTGTAACTAGATGACTATCCTGCTCTAGTGCGCATGGCCTCCAATCCATATATGGAACCATCTTCTCTTTCTCAGCTTCCTCTGCGTGTGTGGTGCTTCGTCTGATACGCCATGCTGCTTCTGGGTGACAATTAAGGTGCCAAGGTTGGCGAACTGCCCCTCACTGGTTGCGTCGCTATCTGCTGACCATTGCCTTACTTCAATGGTTATGTGTCGCAATGATCTAATCATCATATTACAGTTGAGTGTGGTGACTTCCTACAATCTGTTCTACCATCTTTCCATCTCCTCATCTATATCTGATGTGCACGAACTATCGCGCTCCCATGAGAATCTTTAGTCCCCTGAGGGATTCACCCGACCCTGATCTTGTGCTATTATCTGGTATATGCAGTCTAGTTCATCATCATTGTCCTCATCATGCACTAGCTCGGTATAGCGCTCTTCTTTAGCTAGGTCCAGCGGGACAGTTACCCGTAGTGACTTCCTTTCAAATGTCATTTTCCGCCTTTTTAAGTTGATGACCCCATTCATGTCCGTGGCCTAATTAATTCCTAGCAATGCAAGGTCGGTATTAGTGTCATCCACAATTTCTATTACCTCAAAGTCGGTCTATGTACTTATGCCTTCAATTTCCACTATCACCCCTTGTAGTCAGCCCATCAATAGGAACGTTTGCTAGTTGGCCATCCTTAGCTGAATAGGAGACCACTGCAGTGCAGGCCTACCCATGCATTCCCACATTTGCTTAGGTAGCACATTCGCATCCGATCCTAAGTCCAGAATGACCTGGTCCATCTTGTACTCACCGATTTGTGCTGTCATACACATCTCTTGTCCTGTATGCAGAGAATGTCTTCCCAGTTTCCAAACTACGCATGGCTCGCCCGACCTTGCGCACTTAGTGATCAGCTCTTAGAGTCCCTTAACGGTTGTACTATTGCATAGCAGCTTCATACACATCTCTAAAAAGGTAGTAAGCATAGAGGGATCCATCCCCGACTCAATTGCATCCCTCCTACCTAGAGTAGATACTTCCGTGAAGCTCTTCGGAGCTTCCTTAGGTGTCTTTGTCCCTTGTTCCACTTCCAATTTGGGTTCCCTTGCCAGGGTATCGCGACCCTTCACATTTTCTGTAAATTCTTTCCGCGCATATCCTCCCGTGAGTGCACGGCTCCTCAATACCATATTTATGCTAGGGTCTTCTTTGCGTGGTTGTGATCTCATTATTTGGACATTTTGAGTTGGAGTGGGCTGTAATACTCCCTTTTCACGCATCTGGGTAATTAATGTCGGGAAATCTACCATTTCATGGTCGAACTACTCACAGTATGGGCAAGATATCCTCATTGGGTTAGTACAGTCATGAGCATAGTGTTCTAGCCCTCCGCAGTTATAACAGATCAGCTGTCTACGCCCCTACCCAAGCCCCATTCCTCTTCCTCAGCCACATCCATAAAATCCCCTGCGTGGCCCTACGACTAGGTCGAACCCTCGCGCTTCAGTCTGCACCCGATAAGCTGGGGTCCTTTCCATCATCAAGTTGTAGCTCCAACAAGTTCACTCATCATGACCTACTGATCTACAAAAGTTGCAATACAAGTGTTGCGGGGTCTGGGTATACTTCTGCAATAGGTGGCAGTTGTCCGTTGCATGCTTTCCCCCCACTTGACAAATCGCGCACCAGAGCCTAGATGCCACACTTGGCCCTACTTGCACCTCCAGTTTTAGTGGCATTGGGCCCCCCTGCCAAATAGTTTGTGAAGAGAGGGCAATGGTCCTTGTCGTGTGCTTGACTTTTGCATTTAATGCATCCTACCTCTCTACGCGCCTCCGATCGGGTCACCCTTTCTTGCTTCAAGATTTGCATTTCTAAGCTCAATTTTTGTAGTTGCGCATGGATTTTCTGAACTCCCAACCTTGGATCCTGTATTGGGGTTTCGTGAAATCTCATCGCAGTTTATAATGCTTCGGCTTGGGTTTAGATCCTTTGCTATGATAGCGTCGTCCTTAGATGTGGTGTCAATGATGCCACAAACCACACACAGTGTTGCGCATCCGTCAATGTCATGTTAGCCTCGCAGATTGTGCTCTTTAATCTCTGATCCAAATCCCACGCAGTTTCACCCGGTAACATCGCTATCTCTTTCAACACAATGACTGACTAGGTCTCTGATTTTGGTCAACCAAGTTCTTTGTTCAATGCGTCCTCGATCGCCATTATTCTAGCATTCGGATGATCTCTTGAGTACTTTATATACCACATCAACGCGTGGTCCTGTAGCGCTCTCACCAGGGTATCCTTTTTGATGTTATCATCCACTATCCCTTGGGCTTCCCATACAGCCCTTACCACAAACCAGAACTGACCTAGTTCCTCATTTCCTGCACCCTTAAATACTGGAAACTTGATTGCGCTTGCCATCCCAACCTTCGGTGGTGGTGGAAGTGGAGGTGGAGTGGGTGAAGATGGATTTGATGATGGTGAAGTAGGTGATGGTGTAGGCGGAGGTGGTATCAATGGGAAGTGTTGCTTAATCAACCAGACCGCGCTTCTTGGGGAGAACCTTGCAAGCTCCTCCTCGCTTTCCCGTGAAATAGAAATTAGCAAATTGTTCTCTAATCCTTTAGTTCCTCGGTAGCCTCTTCCACTCCGCGTTACACCAGACATCAATAAATGCACATAATCTATTTTTCACACAACATCATCTTAATCCAAGTATTCAATGATTTAATGTACCTACCCCACGGTCCTTGGAGAAAGCACCTTTATGCTTCACTATAACTCATGGTTGTGTCTATTGCGAACTCAGTAATAAACCCTCCTATTACCTGATCCAACTAGTGATCTACTGTGCGTGTGATTTTATCTTCGAATGCTTCTAGCCTGCACACCAATTCTGGAGTCCACATAGTAGGTTGATCTAGTCTGCACCTTCCCACGCTGTCGGTGAACCTTGCGATCCACTCATACAACTCTATCGGGAATGTTACGAAGAAGATTTCATGGATATCTGTGTATATGTAACGATCCAACCACCTTTCCTCTGATATCCATGAGTTTCTATTTTCCTGAACCATGAACTCGTGAAGCTTCTGATCCAGCGAATCTTCAAGCTCTTTCTTTGTAGGATTCCAGTGTTCCAACATTAGACATCCCTTAGGTAGATCCCGATCCCGGAAATGGAACCATTTTTTGGCTTATATGGGCCTGACCTAGGTTCGAAAGAGTTATTTAGCCAAACAAATCATGTAGCTACCGGCCCTTTCAGCAACAACCTGTGGAGCGCAGACTGAGGTCTCACCCGAGGTAGTAGGGGAGGGTACTTGAAGTAGGTTTCCACACCCTTGGGATGTCTTGATGTGGTGTGGAAGGTTTGCACACCGTTTTGTGGCTTCGCGCCACTCCGCTCTACGTAGATCCCGACCCAGAAAATCCTTAATACTTATTAATTTGTGATTATATATTAGATCTACTTATTATGGTCTTTAAGCAAACATTTAACAGAAATAACCAGTTTGCGCACCCAGAAAAGATAAAGATTTGCATAAACTCATAAGCATACGCGCATAGATCAAACAGTTATATCAGTTCCGCAATTATTCATCTTTAACATAGAAGTTTAGAATCAACTTATCTTTATTCACTTCCTTCACCAATACATCCAGATCCACCCTGTACACTCAGCTGCAGGGGTCCGCGCACACAATTTCGGATTCTACTAGGCCTCTATGCACACAGCTACAGAGCCTCTATCTACCTACCAACACCCTTGACTTGGACTTATAGATGCTTCCAGACTTCGCTCCTAAAAACCCCATTACATTTCAAATCTAAAAGTACATCCAAAAAACTGACTTATATCCATAGAGCCTTGCTCCATTTATACATTCCCATGATCCGCGGACCATGGGCAAGCCGACTTACTTCCTATTATTTTACATTATTTTTTGGTGGACAACCCTTTGACTTGACTCATTTACAATTCACGCTTCACGCACTTTGCGGAGTCCTTTGTTATAGATCTAACCCGGAAATATTATAGATCTGATATGAAAATATAAGATAATGCAAATAAACTCAGAAATAATATGAAATGATTCTTTATTGATCAAAACCCTTAAG
>APFE030688293.1:18632-31663 GCA_000404065.3 Pinus taeda
TACATTATTACCTTGGGTACCTCCCTCGGTACCCCATATTACCCCCCTAGGTATATAACATTCCACCCCGCTTAGCATGTTTCGTCCCCGAAACATGGGAAGAACACAAATAATAAGATCTACTCAAAAGAGTAGTCCACTAGTACCATGCACGTGCATCTAGCCATCCAAGAGAAAGGTGAACCCTCGATTTTGCTGGTGCCTCGCTCGCTTGAGATGGAAGTTGACTGTGGTAGCTCTTTTGTGTGGATGTGTAGTAGGTGGATCTTCGCTCCTCTCTATCTATCCTATGGGGGTTGTTGTCCTTGTGGCTAATTGGTTGCCATCTTGATGGTTGTCTTGCAGGGGGATGTGGGTGATGATATGTTGAAGTTTAACCCACGGTTTGTCTTGTTTCTTAATTCACCCTACTGTGTGTGCCTTTGTTGTGGTGTCTTCGCTTGTTCCAATATGACTTCAACCACTGAACCCTCATCAGATGTGTCAGCACCTATTACCTTTTCGGCTTCAGCCTCTATTTGTGTTTGATTGTCGACCATCAACTGCTCATCATCTGATATGTCAGTCCCTGGAACATCTTCTGCATCAACCTCCGTGGACTCTACCTGTTTATTGATGGAAATATCCTATAATGTAATTTTCTTCTTTTTATACCAGAGCTTCAAGAATTTCTTCTGCACATTAATATTTATAGTACCCACTGATTCCATCCACTGGTATCCCAAAACAACATCCATATTATCTATCTCTGAAGTATAAAAATCACCATGCAACACATACTTATCCATAGAAATCTTCAAATCCTTATACACTTTGACATCCTCATCATCCACTTGTGTGTTTTCAATGTGTTTTGCGAGAAATTGTAATTTTTTTTCCAAATTAACATTGATGAAATTATGCTTGCAACTAGGATTTATAGAAACAATGATCTTCTCTTTCTGAATCAATCCATGAACCTGTAATAAGGAGATACCAGCAGAAAATAACCCTTTAGGTTCCTTGGTTTCCTTCTTTCTTGTAAAAATAAAATCTTTACTAGGTTGTGTGTCTACTTGTGTGAGCTTATCCACAAGATTAGTTTTACGGTCAAAATAGTCCATAAGAGCTTTTTTGAAGGCGTCCCAAGTCAAAAACCTTCCATAGCCACGTTGATGCCCTTGCCACCATCGTCGTCTTTCATTGTCCAAGTATATGCTCCCCATCATAAGGTGAGTGTCATCATCATAGACGTAATCCAATTTGAAATATTTCTCCATTTGTGCTAGCCATTTGGCTGGATGAGAGCCATCAAATTTATACAAGTCCTTCAATTTCTGATCTAGAGCCGCCATCACAAAAAAAATGGGCGAAAATTTGAAATGGCCACAATTCCGTCAATATTGCTCAGAATTCCTATTATGACATGTTTTTGGAAATGGAAAAGTCATTCTGCATCTGCCCATGTGATAGAAATCTTGATCCAGGCATTGGAACTTTAGATCTGTGCTGCAACTCTCCCGCCGTCACCAAAATTTCTGCAAAAAAACGTTGATTTTAAATCAGCGATATCTCCCTCATCCGGACTCCGATTTGACTAATTGTTTTTTGAAATTGAGTATTTTTTCACAAAGAATACAGATCTACAATTAGATGTTGCAGATCTTGCACCAGGACGTCCAGATCTGCGCCGCAAACTCGCTGCCCTGAAAAATTGTATGCAACCACACTGATTTTTAGATCATCGATATCTCCTTCATCCGGAGTCCGATTCGACCGATTTTTTTTTAAGTCAGGTATTTTTTTACATAGAATCTAGATCTACAATTAGATTTTTTAGATCTTGCACAAAAATGTATAGATCTGATCTGCAAACTCGTCGCCCCCGAAATCCTGCAAAAAATAAAAATACAATTTCCACTTTTTTGCCCAAGAAAGTGCTCCGTTACCACTTGTTATAGATCTAACCCGGAAATATTATAGATCTGATATGAAAATATAAGATAATGCAAATAAACTCAGAAATAATATGAAATGATTCTTTATTGATCAAAACCCTTAAGGTAGGGCAACACCATACATTCACTCCTTAAGGAAGGAGAACACTCCACAAGCCATATGCCTGTACATACAATAATCCTTGACAGTATTCCTTGACGTCTCTCCATTTGGAGTCTCTAGCCTCTATATAGGCCTCATACATACAATACCATGGATCATTACCATGGTTCCCTCATACCATCGACTAATACCATGGGCCCATTACATTATTACTAACTACTTGTGGTCCCTTACATGATATGGGTTAACCACCTTATTTATTACTATGGCCCATCCCATTATTACATTATTACCTTGGGTACCTCCCTTGGTACCCCATATTATCCCCCTAGGTATATAACATCCTTACAATACTTTCCCAAAATTGCGGGCTTTAAGCCCCAAAACTGTTATGCGGGCCCTCTGCTACCCAACATAAAGCATTGGATTCCAAGACTCCTGAAGAAATGTTCACCGGTAAGAAACCTGATATATCTTATTTTAGAATTTTTGGAAGCCCTATATATTTTCATGTGCTGAAAGAGAAAAGGAATAAATTGGGTGCATCTAGAAAGAAAGGAATCTTCGTGGGCTATAGTGAAAATACTAAGGGCTATAGAACCTATGTAGCTGATCAAAGGGAAGTCGTGATTAGTCATGATGTCACCTTTGACAAAGATATGGCTCTTAGCCAGGTGAACAATCTTCCTACAGCGAGGAGCTCTCAAGAAGCTGAGACCAGGGAACCGAAAGGAAAAGAGTATGACGGGATATTTTCACCTGTTGCTAGATATACCACCATCTACTCGATCATAGCCCTTGCAGCTTCACAAGGATGGAACCTACATTAAAAGCCAGGGGAAATTTTCCTATCTCAAAGAAAATATGTGGTGATGATATTGGAAAGATTCGGTATGGTAGACTGCAAGCCCGTAACTACCTCGATGGAGCTTGACTTTAAGAAGTTAAGCGGTAGCACTGCTGGACCTATTTTACGAAATGCCACCAAGTATCGTCAACTCATCGGAGCATTAATGTTCTTAGTGAACTCCCATCCAGATATATGCTTTTCAGTAAACACGTTGAGTCAACATATTGTTGAACCTCACCACATACTTTGGATTGGTGCCAAGAATCTGTTGAGATATCTTCATGGCACAATTACTTATGGGTTAAGATACACTGCCGGAGATGTGAGACTACTTGGATACACTGATGCTGATTGGGTAGGCAGTGTGGTGGATCATAAGAGAACTTCTGGGTGTTGTTTCTCCTTGGGATCTGCTTCGATATCCTAGATAAGCAGGCAGCAGAAGTCGGTGGCTTTGAGCACTACCAAGGCAAAGTATATTTCTACTAGCATGGCCACCTGTGGGGCAGTCTAGTTACGAAAGCTCTTCAGTGAGCTGTTTGGATTTACATTGGATACCACTATGATCCTGTGTGATAACCAGCGTGGGATTCGTTTATCAGAGAATCCTGTATTTCATGATCGCTCCAAGCATATCGATATTACGTACCACTATATTCGAGATATGGTGCAGCAGGGAGCTATAAGGCTCCAACATATCGGTATAGATGAACAGGTCACCGACATTTTGACAAATCCCCTAGGAAAGGTCAAATTCCTGACTTTCAGAAAATGACTTGGTGTCATTCAGATACCCTCTTATCAACGTTGAATATGATGTATTGAGCTCTGGGAGCTCCAAGGGGCGCGGGG
Organism: Pinus taeda; assembly: GCA_000404065.3. NCBI lineage: Eukaryota > Viridiplantae > Streptophyta > Pinopsida > Pinales > Pinaceae > Pinus > Pinus taeda. Next base: position 22,375 of record APFE030688293.1, read on the forward strand.
TACTTCTTGGAGCAACATATGACCATAGGGCGACTCACCATCCCCTGTTGGTGCACTTTTTACAAGGTAAAAGGTTCAACCTTCCCATGTGACACCCCATGGCAACTATGGATGATTAGTTCTCCTATGGGCCAGGATGATTCATTCTTCGTGGCGACTATGGAATAGGATGATTAATTCTCCTGTGGGCCTAGATGATGTTTTCTCCATGGCAATTGTGGAACAAGATGATTCGTTCTCCTAGGTGTTGGGGAAAGTAGAGGTTCGAGGAGCTAGGTGTTGGAGAAATTAGGCATTTCTAGAGAAGAATTTTCCAAATATTTGGGAGGAATTTCAGTGGTGGATTTTGGAGGATCTAGATGAGTATTTTCCTATAGTGCATAGGCCATGCTAGAGAGCGGAATTCACACTTCTTGGGGCCTTTTGGGTCAACCAAAATTAGTCCAAATGCTTGCTAGTTTTTTATGGGTTTGTTGAGATGAGTCCAGATCTATTGTTGCATAATTTTCGAAGCATTCCTTTAGGAAGAAATTCAATTTCATTTCCAACAACAGTTGGCGTAAATTCTGGGTGGTGCATAGATTTTGTGGGAGTCATTATCAACATTTGGATCATCATACTTCTACCTAGGTTTTTCATAGCTTGCATGATAAATCTCAAGTTCCTTTGTTCTCACTCTATTGTACCCATTTTCCATTGATATTATTAAAATGGCTCAATTTTCTTGCCTAGTTTATTTGGTTTACTGATTGTGCATGCATGGTTGAAAATTTTACTGTGGTAACTTAGTTCATGTTCTTGATATTTACTGATATTTCCTAGTTGGAATATAAAATTAGATTACTATCATTTGGCACATTGGTTCTATTCTTGTACCTAATCAATCCATTTTCTGAGAGACAATATTCATTGTCTTCTTCACCCTCAAACATTTATTGTAGCTTTTCCTATATCTGTTGAATATTTTTGTAATGAACAAAGTTCATATAAGTAGCGGAATAATTTAGAAGAACTAAAATATGTAAGTATCCAAAGTAGGACAAGTAGTAATTGTATATAAGAATTTTTTAATGTACAAAAAATGTGTGAAATTATTACAATGAGGGCTTGCTTATATACCTAGGCAGGTACCCTTTCCTGAATGATCACGTCTCTAAGACATGTATCTTCATTACTAACTAGATAACTATTAATTAATTAATTATTATTTATTATTATTATATTTATATTTACATTTATTATTTTTTTATGAATTATATTCATAACATTTCCCCTCTCTTTAAAAAGCTTTGTCCTCAAAGCTTACTAATGAAAAGGTTGGATCTCTTTTCCTATTTTGAATATCTTCTTGTCTCAGAACTTTCATCGCCATTGATATAAGACAATATGATCCTCTGAGTAATAAACAAAATTGTTAGATTGAGAATGGATATGACCGTCCAAGATTAATCTTCTGTGGAATCTTCCAATCACTGGAAATTTGTAATGAATTGTTATCATAAGACTGGATTTTGCAAACTTCAATATTCCTTGGAACATAAATCTATTGTTTCCGTTTTGAATGGTTCAAATATGTAGATTGGCTTAATTGTATGCTCTTGTGATTTGCATGTTGATAAGGAGCTCTTACAGTATGATATTTCCCTAATCTGTTTATGGTGATTTCTTGATTTATTTCAGTTACTGTTGTTGTGGAGTTGTTTACTGAATTATCACTTAGAATTTCCATTATTTGAACTAAGACATATGAATACATTTTAACTTCTATTGGTTTCTCATCTTCTTGAATTGTGATATTAACCAAATTCATATTTGTTCCTTTATCTTCAACCTGGACTGTTACAACTGGAGACTTCAATACTTCTTCTTGAGTAAATCATTCTAACTTTTCATTTAGTGACTTCTTGTCACTATTAAGCTTCTTTATTTGCGTAAGAAGGTTTTGGTTATGATTCCTTAGACATAAAATTTCTTCACGTTTTGGATTATTGTCCTTATGTTTAGTATATTTCTCATCTTTTAAATTTTTGATTTGTTCTAATAACCTTTGATTAAGGGTTTTTAAACGAAATTTTTCTTCCCTTTTTGATAGATTCTTGTTGAATTTCTTCTCGAGACATTCATTTTCTTCCTCTAATTTTTTTTTATATATTTATATTTCATGACCTTCTCAAGAAATTTTTTATTATGGTCCCTTAGACACCAAATTTCTTCATTAATTTCTGTTGATCTTTCATAAAACTGATCTTCGAGATCTCTATATTTATTTTTCGATTCTTTGTTCTTTTGTTGTAGTTCTATGAGTTCTTCCTTTAGTCTTTTAATTTGCATATGTTCAATATCTTGATGTTATTTTGTACTAAATAATATTCTACATGCTGGTAAACTTAATTTGCAACTATTTTAATATATTTATATCCAATTTCATTTAGACAAAATAGACATTTAGTCCAAAAGGTTGACTTTTATGTGGAACTCATTTTTCCTTATAACTTCCTTTATTTAATCACTTTTCCCTTAATACTTTTTAATTAATTAATTAATTATTTATATATATATAATAATTGTTTGAAACCTTTTTAATGAAATTAAAAGTACTAACTTTTACCTTCAATAAGCTAACCCCTTAAGAAAATTTGACTTAATGGTCTTCCTTCTTCATTGGCTTTAGATATAAAGAAGGGTTTCTTCATCTTCTTTCTTTTTTGTTTTTTTATTTTTTTTTATCAATTATAAAATATACCTTTTTTATTTCTTATATATATATAGATCATTCCACACCTTCAAAACTTTTACCTTGTTTGATAACTTTTTAATTTTCTTTTAATATCATTTTACTTTTATTTTTATTTTTATTTTGTATAATACTTAAAATCCTTTGTAATTTTTTTTATATATAATTATCTCCAAAAATTAAAAATGAGACATGACTCTTCCTTTTATCAGTCACAATCCACTCTAATGACAGTCCACGACGATATAAGATAATGCAACAGTTTTCCTTTATTTCGGCCACAAAGGCATATTGAGAATTGTTGGTGGTAATCGATTGTATTGTGCACTGATACTTCAGTGGATTGATACCCTTAGTTCAACATCAACCCAATTATAAAAACAAAGAATAATGGCTTTAACGACTTGGTGGGATGCAGCCAGCGATGGCTGAGACTAGTGTTTGGTGGTGAGGTAGGTTCGAATGCGTGAAAAGGGTTGATGGTATGGCGTGTTTGTGCAGCGAATGGAAAAAGGTAATTGTTGCAAGGGTCATAGAGTAATGAAGAGTAGAGACAACGCAATGGTCAGTGGTGAGACAATGACAACAGAAAACAGGCCCGAGAGAGGCAATGTGGATGGGTCGTTGTGCATAAGGCAGAGGCAGTGATAACCACGACCAATCAGTAGGTAAGTTGATAGCGGCTAACAGAGGAGGTGACAGTGTGGGTGTCGTCAGCTAGCGATGCGGTCAATCGTGGCAGTTGGAGCGGCTACGGGACAATGGTGATTGAAGTATAAATAGATGGATGTGGCAGAGGGATGATGTTGTGCGATTTTCAACTTTTGTGTTTTTTTTGTTGTTTTATTTTTATTTTTATTTTTTTAAGATAATATATATATATATATATATATTATATATATATAATCTATTTTTGTATCATGTTTTTCAATTAATCTTCTTTTAAGTTTTTTTTTTTAAATCTCTTATTTTTTTAGTTCTTTTCTTTTCTTTTTTCTCTTTTTCCCTTTTTTTTAAATGGCCAAAGGCCTAACAAAAAATTGGAAAACCTCCCATGTGTAGCTAAAATCCTTATTTCCAATGACAACACACTGAAGAAGGGCTTATGGCCAAAGGCCAGGATTTTCCAACATGGCTCTGATACCAATGTAACAAACAAAGTTTGAATATGCAGCAGAATATTTTAGAAGAACTAAAATATGTAAGTATCCATCATACAACAAGTAGTAATTATATATAAGAATTGCTGAATGTAAAAAAAAATGTGTGAAATGATTACAATGAGGGTCCGCTTATATACCTAGGCAGGTTCCCTTTCATGAATGGTCATGTCTTTAAGACATGCACCTTCATTACTAACTAACTAACTATTAGTTAATTAATTATTATTTATTTTTTATTATATTTATATTTACATTTATTATTTTTTTTATGAATTATATTCATAATGTTTTTCCTCACATTGCCCTGCATTTGTTATCTTGTCTTCAAGGTCAGTTCCATAAGTACCTATGGTTGTTACCTCACAAATTTTCACTCTCCTATAGAGTTTATTTTTAAAGAGTTCCCCAACTTATCACTATTTCTTATGATTATTTCTTAGATTGATTTTATCTTACATTTGTTGCTTATCATAGAACAATTACACATATGCTAGTAAGATCATGGATAGGTAACGACACAAGAGACATTATATTAGCTTGGTAAAACTCACAAGGGGAAAAACCCAAAAATGTTTTTCAAAAGAGAAATATTCAATTCAATAGAGATACATCTTAGTCAATAACTAGGTCAAACCTAGTCCATCCTCCTAGTCAAGTCATCTACCCACATAATGGATTAGGTCTTCTATCTTTCTCAAAATTCAGTCCCATGTTGCTCTTCTTTACTCCATAATTCTGACCTTCTCATGGAGTCTTTGTCTCATATTTTGTTTCCTTTGAATATCCCTTCGCTAGCCTCAAAATATCCCTTCCTTGTTCCCTCATCATTGTTACACTTCATTTTGTCACCATGACAAATAATCATCAAAATTGGATCTCTCACCATCCATCCAAGTGTCATGAAGCACTCCCTTGCAATTCCACAACTTATATACCTTGAATAAAGTGGAATTTCTAGATCCCATGGTACAAAACCCTGTTTTTGAGCATCTACAAAGTTTTTCTAAATAGAATCTACACGTGCAGTTTCTTCCACTATAAACTGCGCAGATTTGTGCACTGTCTTCCACTATCAACTGTGTAAGTAAATCAATAAAAAGTGAGATCTAGAAGCATTGTTGGGCGAATCATTCTTAGCAGAAAGCATCAAACTCGTGTTTATTCGAGCCTAACCTCATTTTTTATGGAACTAATTCCCATTCTTCAAAGAGCCCTCATCCCCCTTTTAGTGGATCTCATCCTTGGACTAAGGATCTCAAACTACTTCCTTTTGGCCAATTAATCAAGCCATAGGTGGGGGAATTGAGGGAGGTTGTTGAGAGTAAGTTTATGTTGAGGGAAATAAGTTGGAGAGCTTATCATTCTTGGAGAGGATTGAGATCAATGGGAGGAGTTTCACAACATCAAGGCATAGGTTTAGTAGCTCCTTTATGTTTATGAAATTAATACAAACATGCATTTCTTCTCACTTGATTGTTTAATGGATTAAATGATGAATTTCGTGGATGGTTTATGCTATTAATATTTTTCCATTCAAATGATGTTATTTATATTTTTCCATTGGAATGATGTTTGTTACTAGTCTCCTTGATCACTAGTTTGAATTATTAAATCATTTATGTTGCATATGCTTTTGATCCTTTGTTGTTTCCATGTGTGCGGGTCTAGATTCAAGCATGGAGAAGTTGCACTCAAGCACAAAGAGGGATCTTCATCAAGAATGTTGTATTAAGGTATGAATTTCCATTTCTCACCTTATTAGCTTATGATTCAAGAAATATAGATTCAGGGAAGGAATTAGCTTGATTGTCTATTTGTTTCTAGTTTCCTTTTAGGATCTAGGGAGATCGCCCTTATCAACAAGATGGATTTATCCACCTAAAAAATTGGTGACCATACTGGGAATGGATCGTTTACTGTGTCAACCTCATTAAAAAATGAAACAAGTTATATGAGGATGGTTCTTTTACTGTGTCAACATCGTTAAAAAATGAAACAAGTGCATGAGGATGGTTATTTTCCTATGTCAACCTCGTTAAAAAATGAAATAGGTCTCTTGACAAAAGTTTTTTTACTCTGTCAACCTTGTTAAAAAATGAAACAGGCCTAATGAGGATGGTTGTTTTCCTATGTCAACCTCATTAAAAAATGAAATAATGTGTATGGTTATTTTACTATGTCAACCTCATTAAAAAATGAAATAGGATCTCTTTGAGGATAGTTCTTTTACTGTGTCAACCTTGTTAAAAAATGAAACAACCTCTTTTGAGGATAATTCTTTTACTGTGTCAACCTTGTTAAAAAATGAAACAAGTGCATGAGGGTAGTTCTTTTACTGTGTCAACCTCATTAAAAGGTGAAATAGATACTTTTGAGGATAGTTTTTTTACTGTGTCAACCTCGTTAAAAAATGAAACAACTCTTCATGGGCATAGTAATTTTCCTTTGTCAATCTCGTTAAAAAATGAAACAAATACTCCCCTATTTGACTTGAGTCTTTAACTAGATCTCATAAATGTTAAGTCAAGTCTGTCTGATCTCGTAAACAAGCCTTCATTTCAACCACCTATTAGTAACTTCTAGTCTACTCAAGTGAATGAAATGAATTTTGGGGGGGAATGTGCCCATGCAGTCATTAAGTTGGGGGCATGAAAACTTATCTCAAGCATAGTTTTCTCTATTTCAAGCTTGTGTAAAAATGAAACCACCCCCAAGCACAATTTTTCTTTGTTTCAATCTTGTGTAAAAATGAAACTTATCTCAAGTCCATTTCAGTTATGTGAAAATTATATCACTGCAACAATTGGTTTATTTTACCTACTTATTTTCCAATAAGTTATTTATGAAAACCCTTCAGTAAACATTAAAATAAATTCTGCTGCAAACATCACACCATAATATAGAAACAAATACATGCACAAGAATCAAAAACATTAACATGGATATTTTGTACAATTGTCCCTGGAAAAACCCAATGCAGGAAAACCGGTGCAACAGAGGAGGATTTTATTAATCCGCTATTATTGAGTACAACTAGGTGCCAAAACTGGCTTACCAAATAGAGATAAATTCTCCAATACATCCCACAAACTCAGCGTTAGACTTTTTGGCCTCTGCTCAGCTCCCATACCCTCTGCGTCAACTCTTGCCTCTCTGCGTCGGCACTGAGCCACTCTGCATCACCCACGTAGGCCATCCAATGATTGTGCAATCTTGTTGCCTCTGCGTCTACCTCTCTAATCTCTACACTGATCTTCTCATATTGTTCCTTCCTCTCTATTTTGTACTCACTACCTCTTGATGTAATTTAGACCTCTAGTTCGAATTTCTCAGCAAACCCCGCTCTAGAAATCGAACTGACTGGTCTCCCTTAGTATATCTCCAACTCACCCTCAAGTCTTCTCTTATACTTTTCATGTTGATGAATCAATGGACGAGATTCAGTCCCTAATTAATGGCTAAGATTAAAATAGACTTGATCTTCGTCTCTTAGAATCTTCTCATCCTTATCCTTATTAATACCCATTAATATTTTTATTTTCCTAAGTTTAGACTTAAGACCTCATTAAAAATATTAATTATTTTAATAAATTTTCATCCAGATGGAATTTTCCAAAATGATTTCTGGGTTTTGGAGATCTCATGCTCTTTAGCCTCTCCACCAATTTTCATGGCTAGAGCACATCATATGCTACTCCAAATCAACATTCCCTCTTAGCAAGGAATGTGCTCTAGTAATACTCCACGCTAACCATTACTCTGATTATATGGCACCGGTACATGTGTTGATGCTAGGCCTTCCCAACATCCTCTCAATTGCTACATCCTATACTGCTACCCATGGTTCTATTACTACCACTGCTACATCTGTATTGCAACTCCCTCTGCATCTATGTTGTTGTTGGTCCTTCTTCCCAACACTACATTTGCACTACAACTCCCTCTGCATATGTGCTACTGCTAGTCCTTCTTCCAACACTGCAACCTCATACCCATTTCTTCTACTGAAATGGATTCTTTATCATCCCCATCCTCTCCCTGAAATAATCAAACTTTGTTCTTCCAAGGGCCTTGGTAAGGATGTATGCCACCTGTTCTCTTGTAGGAGTGTAGCTCAACTGTACATCTCCTTGTTGGACATAGTCTCTAACAAAGTGACACCAAATATGAATATGCTTTGACCGATTGTGAAATACTGGATTCTTAGAGAGCTTGATGCAACTCTGATTATCACACATGATCCTAGTCACCTCCATCTTTCTTTTGAATAGGTTCACAATCAGTTTTATAAGCCCTATGGCTTCACATGAAGTTGTGCTTGCAGCCATATATTCTGTTTCAATTGAGCTCAGAGCTACAGATTTATGTTTCCTACTACATCAGGAGGTCATTCCCAATCCAATGTTGAAATAGTACCTAGAGGTACTTTTCCAAGCCACTGAACTTCCAGCCCAATCTGCATCAGTAAATCCACACAATCTGATATCCATACTCCTGGTGTACAAGAGTCCATAATCGATTGTTCCCTGTATATATCTAATAACATGTTTGGTTATTTCCCAGTGTACCCTCTTTGGTTCGACCATGAAGTGACTAAGGGTGTTGACAGTGTAACAAATTTCTAGCCTGGTATTGACCAAATACATCAGGGACCATATGAGCTACCTATATAAGGTGGGATCAACATCCTTGTATTCTGATGCATCAATTTTCTTCCAGTTGGTGATCATTAGAGTAGCCATGGGTCTACAATCCTGGATCCTGAATCTCTTCAGAATTTTTGTACCATATCTCCCTTGTCCAAGGAAGATCTCCCCCTTTTGCTACCAAACTTCCAACCCCAGGAAATAATGCATCTATCCCAAATCCTTCATGTCAAATTATGTGGCTAGATTCTTCTTGTAGTCCTTGGTGAGCCTGGATGATCCCGTCAGGAAGAGATCATAAACATATAATACTAGGATTAGAGGCTCATTCTCTACAACTAGATAGTAGATATTTGGATCTGTGTCACTCTTGACAAATCCCATCTTCTGCAAGTAGCCATCAATTCGAACATACCATTCTCTAGGTGCTTGTTTCAGCCCATACAAGGCTTTCTTCAATCTACATGCAAGAGACTTCTTCTCATGTGTCTGAAAGCCTTCTGGTTGTTCAATGTATACCTCCTCTATTCAAGAATGTCGTTTTGACATCCATCTAATGAATCTCCCATCCCATCTGTGCTACAAGAGATATCACAGCTCTAATAGGTGTATACCTGGCTACTAGGGCGAAGGTCTCTTCATAGTATATTCCTTCCTTCTGAGCATACCCCTTAGCCACAAACCTGGCTTTTTATTTTTCCACACTACCATCTACAGCATATTTAATCTTGTAGATCCATCTCGAA
>APFE030688293.1:38245-55512 GCA_000404065.3 Pinus taeda
TGCAATTTTCTGAAAATACGTGTGTCTCCTGACATAGATGCCTCTGCATCATGGTCTTGACACATAATTGATTTTCCCTTCCTGTCTCTAACTACTTTCTCTGATACCATGTGGAAATTCTATCACTGCAACCACTGATTTATTTTACCTACTTATTTTCCAATAAGTTATTTATGAAAACCCTTCAGTAAACATTAAAGTAAATTATGTTGTAGACATCACACCATAATACATAAACAAATACATACACAAGAATTAAACACATCAAAAAAATTATTTTGGACAATTGTCCCCGGAAAAACCCAATGTGGGAAAATTGGTGCAACAGACGAGGATTTTGTTAATCAGCTATTCTTGAGTACAAATGGTTGCCAAACTGTCTTACCCAACAGAGATAAATTCTCCAACAACTCCCCCAGACTCAGTGTCAGACTTGTTGGCCTCTGCTCAGCTCCCAGACCCTTTGTGTCAGCTCCTGCCTCTCTGCATTAGCACTGGGCCTCTCTGTGTCACCCGCATAAGCCCTTCAGTGACTGGGCAGTCCTGCTACCTCTATGTCTGCCTCTCTAATCTATGTGTTGATCTTTTGGTATTGTTCCGTACTTGCTACCTCTTGCTGCAATTTAGACCTCTAGTTCTAATTTCTCAGCAAACCCCACTCCAGAAATCAAACTGACTGGTCTACCTCAGTATATCTCCCACTGACCCTCAAGCCTTCTCTTATACTTTTCATGTTGATGAATCAACGGTTGAGATTAAGTCCCTAATCAATGGCTAAGATTAAAATAGACTTGATCTTCATATCTTAGAAGCTTCTCATCCTTATCTTTATTAATACCCATTAATATTTTTATTTTCCTAAGTTTAGACTTAAGACCTCATTAAAAATATTAATTATTTTATTAACTTTTCATCCGGATGGAATTTTCCAAAACTATTTTTGGGTTTTGGATATCTCATGCTCTTTAGCCTCACCACCAATTTTCATGGCTATAGAACATTTGATGCTACCCCAAATCAACAGGTTATTATTTTCAAGACTTGTTAAACCCATGAAAATCCCGAGCTTCTTTTGCTATCTTTTCATGCTCGTAAAACATACATGAAAATGTCGAGTTCTTTCTGTATTTTCATGATCATTAATTAAATTGAAAGTTGGTAAGATGAGTGTATTTTTATCACTTTTTAGAACTCGTTAAAACTTACAAAAAAACAAAACCATAGAGTCCTCTTTTGATCCATTTTCAGACTCTTGAAATATGAAAATATTGTCAAGTACTTGATTGTTCGAACTCATTAAAACTTATGAAAATGAGAAACCATAGAGTACTCTTTTGATCCCTTTTCAGACTCTTGAAATATGAAAATATTTTCGAGTACTTGATTGTTCGAACTCATAAAAGTAAATGAACAACTGTCCATTCAATATAAGTTTACCCCTTTTACGAACTAAGCTAGGACTATTTACAAAAAAGGTATATGTTGAGAAAACATGGTCAATAGAGTTCTCTCTTGTATTACTTTATCCTTTTTCAGACCTGAGGGACTAAAACTTATGAAAAAGAACCTGATGGAGTCTACTTATGTTTTTCTTTCGACTCTCTAAAACTTAAAAACATCAAGCTTTACTTTCTCCAGGATTGTTCAAATTTTACACTAAAATAACTGAATGAGTTTCCTTTTTGTGTCTTTTTCAAACTCTTAAAACAAAATAACATCAGCTACCCCTTTACTGGACTCGTAAAAATTAAATAGTACAAGACTCGTTAAGCATGACGAGACCAAACCACTCCTTCTTAGGTTTCGTTAAAAATACTAGGATGGACTCATCCACAAGATGAGCTTACAGGACAAGCATATGTTACCCTCCTCAAGATTGTAAAAAATAAAGAGGTACTTGCCAATAATGGTGGGGAAAATTTGAGAAGAAAATTTTATTTCTTGTATTTCAAGCAGTATGTCACTCTTGAACATGACACTCTGTCACATATTTGTTCGGGTTGGGGAATCCATTTGTCTCATAGTTAATCGAACCTTATTGAAATCCTTCAATTGGTTTTGGGTATTATCATTGATTCAAATGTTTCCAAGTCATTTTTTTTGTCACCAATATGTTCAAGAGAATAATATTCAGTTCAAATTAACTTGCAATTTGTAGCCTTCATTCGCATCATCCATCCCTAAGTCAGTCCTTGCAAACTGTTCTTCAAAACTTGACATGAGTTTTGTGTCATAAGCCCTCCTGCGATGGGTCACTTCTTATCGACTTCAGCTCATTATCTAGGAAGTTTATCTAGAAACCTTCAGTACCTTGAAACCTACATGCCTTAATTACAGGTTTCTCGCCTTCGACAACAGGTTCTCATCATTGGCTTTCGATTGAATGATTATATGAGTGTTCGACTTCATATCACCTATTCACACTTCATAGAGTGTACTAGGAGTACCTTGAGAACCATTATCATTATTAGTGTTTTCTCTCACACTTGTTAATGGTTTACATCATTGACCGATAATCAAGTGGTTTCTTCCATGTTCGACTTCAAGACATTTACTTGCATGGTTAGATTTGTACTATGTATCGAGATACGGATATCAAGACCTTAGATCTAGTTTCAATCATACAGGTTGCGAGGAGTTTTTTATTCATAATTATACAGAGAGTTTTATGTTTAATGGTTGCGTCCATCCTATATCTACCTTGACATTATATATTTCCATACTGTTCTTTAAGAGTTTTATGTTCTGAGTATGGTAATTCCTACCTTAGTGATGATTATTAAATTGCATTGTAATCCTTGATTAATTGTTGCAGGTCTCCAACCATGATTTGCGATCCAATCCTTGATATGATAAAGTACTTCAGTCCTCAAACTTTGTTAACTTTGCACTTTAGGGGGCAATTTGTTACACTTCATTTTGTCACCATGACAAATAATCATCAAAATTGGATCTCTCACCATCCATCCAAGTGTCACGAAGCACTCCCTTGCAAGTCAACAACTTATACACCTTAAATAAAGTGGAATTTCTGGATCCCATGGGACAAAACCTTTTTTTTAAGCATATGTGCATTTTCTCTTAACAAAATCCGCACATGTGCAGTTTCTTCCATTATAAACTGCACAGATTTGCGCACTGTCTTCCACTATAAACTACACAGGTAAATCAATAAAAAAACAAAAATAAAAAGTGAGATCTAGAAGCATTGTTGGATGAATCGTTCCCAACAAAAAGCCTTGAACTCTTGTTTATTTGAACCTAACCTCATTTTTTATGGAACTAATCCCCATTCGTCAAGGAGACCTCATTCCTCTTTTAGTGGATCTCATCCTTGGACTAAGGATCTCAAACTACTTCATTTTGGCCTATTAATCAAGCCATAGGTGGGGGAATTGAGGGAGGCTGCTGAGAATAAGTTTATGTTGGGGAAAATAGGTTGGAGAGCTTATCATTCTTGGAGAGGATTGAGATCAAAGGGAGAAGCTTCACAACATCAAGGCACAGGTTTTGTAGCTCCTTTATGTTTCTAAAGTTAATACAAATGAGTATTTCTTCTCACTTCATTTTTTAATGGATTAAATGATGAATTTCATGGATGGTTTATGTTATTAATATTTGTCCATTGGAATGATGTTATTTATATTTGTCCATTGGAATGATGTTTTTCACCAGTCTCCTTGATTAGTAGTTTGAATTATTGAATCATTTATGTTGCATATGCCTTTGATCCTTTTTTATATGTGTGCAGGTCTAGATTCAAGCATGGAGGAGCTGCATTGAAGCACAAAGAAGGATCTTCATCAAGCATGTCATAATAAGGTATGAATTTCCATTTCTCACCTTCTTAGCTTATGATTCAAGAAAAGACAAATTCAGGGAAGGAATTAGATTGATTATCTGTTTGTTTCTAGTTTTCTTTTAGGATCTAGGGAGATAGCTCTTGTCACCAAGATGGATTTATCTGCCTAACAATCATAGTCCTTCCTTGTTGCCCCGGCATAGTCCGAACAACAAAATATAGAGATATGAATTGCTTGCTCAAATGTGGAGGAATGAGAGGTCTTTATATAGCCTTCCGCATAGCTTAATGGGTGTGTCTTTACTTGGAGTTGACCTAAACATTTGAAGGGGACGACTTGGCTCATTTTAGAGCCACAAATTCTATTTTTCAAAAGATCAATTTTCCTCTTTTTCAACCAACATGAATAACATGTCTTTACGATATTTTTGTTTTAATTCAAGCATGAAGAACATGCATTGCAAATTTGTCAAGGACAAAAACAATTATGAATATTGACTATAGTTACAAAATTCAGCATTCCCTCTTAACTAGGGAGGTATTCATAATAAATATCTAGATGTTCACATGTTGACATATTTTCTCTATGAAAAGGTTATAACAAATAATAATCAACCTTGCCAGCATCTATGACATAAGGTAAGTCAACATCTATGACTTCATCAACATCTTCATCAATATCAGCTTCAACCAATTACCATAATCTAGTCAACAACTATGACACATGGTAAATCAACAACATCATCATCTAATCATCAACATTCATTATTTTCCATATTTTGGTCCGTATCTGACTCATGGCATATCACCAACATCTACTAGTCTCCATAATCTAGTCTCACTGACACATGGTACACAGACTAATCGAGTTCACCGTCATCCTATTCAGTCTCTCTGACTCGTGGTGAAAACCTCAAGACACACTCTCAGAGTAATTTCATGTAATATCTAAAATGTGAATTAACATTGAAAACAAAGAATATGCACTAAGCTGCAACAACTAAAAATTTAAACATGCATGCACAATCATTAACTCAATAAATTGGGCAAGGAAACTAAGCCATTTTATTAATATTTGGAAGTTAAGTACATAATATAACAAGAGAGATGGAACATGGGATTTCTACTATAAGCTATGCAAAACCTAGGTGAGAAAGTCATGGATTAGGTGCTAGAAATGTCTCTCTCAAATATTTGTGCATTACCTAGAAAATATTGTTGTTGCTACTGGAGAAGAAATGGAATTTCTTCCCTCAAAACTACTCATAAAATTTTGAAAAATTAACCTAGAGATCTGCACACCAAACCCTCAAAGACCCTAAAAAAACTTGGGCTAATTCCAGATGACTTGGAGATTCCAAAAAAGTGTGAATTACCCAGTCTACCTAGCTTTGTGCACTACCAGAGAATCATTGTTGAATGTGACACAAACCCTCCGCTAAAATGCCTATGAAATCACTTCAAAATTTCTCTCGAAAATAGCTCACTTCTTCAGGCCCCAACTCTAGCAATATTTGTTGCTCCTAACCCTTATGCAACCTTTACTCAATAGCCTCTGCACACACCTAGAAATAGTAAAATTTGGCCCAACAAACACCGTCTGCTCAGCCCTGCAAAATGGTACTAACGTCTGCCTTCAATCAAGGGAAATACTCTTGTAAATGTATGGAATCTCCAACCAAAGGAAGTTATTCCAGTCAGATAATACAGATTTCCTTCTGCACCCAAGAGAACATGTAGAACTAGATGAAACTCTTGCAATCATCTCAAGGGAAGCCTGAAATTGGACTCCCAAATTCCTCACTAGGGAGACACTCGAAGTTCTCTGAAATGACGGTGGAATTTCTGCTTGGAAATATTGTTCTAAGAAACACTTCTCTTCTTGTGCTCAATTTCTCCAAGAGAGTTTGATTTACATGAAATAGATAGGAAAAATATGAAAAATGAAGGCCTCCTTATGCTATTTATAAGTGTTGGTCCTCTCTCCCTTGGTGGGACCCAATCTCCACTAATTCGCACCTCCCTTTTCTCTCTCCTCCTTCCTCTAGTGCAAATTGTCTAGGTGGTTCAAATTCCTCCCTTCTGGCCCCCACATTCCACTAGCAAAATTATTTTCTCCTTCTCTCCAATGCACATGGCCTCCTTAGCCTCCCAAAAATAAAGTGGATCCTACTTAACCCACTTTTCCTAAGCCCCTACTCGTAAAAATTTTCTCCTAATGTCAAAATTGCAAAAATGAGACTATGCTTAGAAAAATTATTTAATGGGGATATCAGAGACCTCCCCACCTAAAGTTTGTTTGTCCTCAAGAAACTTCAATGTTGGATGTTGTAACACCTACGCACCCTCCCATGTGGCATCCTCCTCCAAAAAATCCTTCCATATGACAAGAAACTCTCTAATAACTCTATTTCTGAGCTTCCTCTCCCTCACCTCCAAAATAGCCTCTGGAACCAAAATTAAGTGCCCCTCATCATCCAAGGGTGGTAACTAACCTATTGTCCCAAGGCCTTTTTTAAGAAAGATACATGGAATACATTGCGCACCTTGCTCCATGGTGGAAGCTCCAACTTATACGCTACCTCTCATGTCAATTTGATCACCCTATATGGTCCATAGAAGCAGGTCTTAAGCTTCTCAACCCCTTTCTACTTGAGCATAAATTGCGTGTATGGTTGGAGGTGCAAAACCAAGTCTCCAACCCCGAAATGCCTCTCAACTTTATGCATGCCTGCATACATCTTTTGTTGGTTCTACACAGTTTGTAAGTTGTCCTTGAGATCTCTAAGGATCTCTTGGTGTTCAAGGAATTGTAACTAGGCTCAATCTTCATAAATGTAATTTTGATCTTTGTAATTGTAAAAGAAAAAAATATTAATTTTCTAAATTGTAAAAACGAGTTTCTTGCTCATTGCATAGGTCTAGCACGTGTTGAAGTGCTATATGAAAGTCAAAGAGTCAAAGAAAATGTTTAAGAACCCTTATTGGGCATATATCAAATGTATTTGAGTTATAAACGGTGTCAAACAGCCCTCCAATGACAAGCACAATCCTCTTTGTCATGTCAGCCTGCAAATCGAATTAAAAGAATACATGTCGACTGATATTAGGAGACATATCGGTTCACTAGATCAAGTCATCTTATTATGGAGAAAAACTACTATAAATGCCTAGCTAGGGTCTGTGCAAAAGGAAGGTATAGGAACTTGTATTTCTATGAAATATTCATATGGGTATAGGGTCTGAGATTTGGATTACAGGAAGGAAGAACAATCTTGAATAAACTCTAAAATTTCCAGTGGTGATTACAATGAGTAATCACAGTTTGAAGACCTCGCAAATCTCTGAGATCTATGCTCTTTCGGATGGGTACCACAGAGGTATAGTCTTAGCATAGTTGTGACAAGGAAGGTCTCGATGCAAGGAGAACACAGTCACAGTCTCGGTAAAGATCTATGGTCTCTGTAGATCCAGGTGCAACTCTCATTCATATATATACATTTCTCAATATGGATATCTCGTTGATGAAGACCTCTACGAAGGTATAGCAATGGTGTTGCAACAGTAATAAATATCTTGATGGTGCAATAATGATGACCTCAGTGGTGCAGCAATGATGATGATCTCAGCATTGACAAAGAAGAGGATTGGTGTCTTGGTCTTGGAGTGGCCTAATAGGTCAAGAGTCATGGTCTTGGTATTTGTCAATTGGAATCTCTATAAGAATAATTTTGTGTGGGTTTTTCTCTCAAAGAGTGAGAGACTTTTGCCCTGGAAGAAAACCAACTTCATGTGTTCTTGTCTCTTTTGTTTTTGGTAACTTTTTGATAAACTAAGCATACACACTCTAATAATAAGGAAAGATTTTAATAATAAGAAAAGTTAAAAGAACCTCACAAATAGTTATCATTGCAAGAATAATCTCATTAACTTCATTTTCCCTAGATTATTCAACATGGTATCAGAGCTAAGGTATTGAATTCAAAGGAAAGACAGCAAAGAGACATTCAAGGATCAAGCTTCAAGAACAATATCAAATAAAGGGATCAAGATCTAAAAAAATAAATCCATAACAATAGTCTACAACAGCAAGAGATTTCGTCTCCATAGTCATCATCAAAATTCCATCAAGACCCTCATCAAGTTGTATACAAAGAAAGGTAGCTCAAAGGTCCTCAAAAATCGAGATTGCATCATCTTGGAACAAGTTGAAACCCTCTAAGAAGTCTGATCTACACTACAAAAGGAGGAAAACAATCTTGAGGGAAACAAGGCATTGTCATCTTTGAGGTTATAAAAACAAGCAAGGATCACCTCCTTACCCTGGAATAAGAGCATCCAAGAAGAAGCCCTAATACATCTTCTTCAACCATCATCAAAGTTATCAAGTGGGAGAATTCATATTCACTTGTTAAGTAAGTGTATTTTCATTCTATAATCATGTTTGGTTAAATGACTTCGTGTTTGCAAGGAGATCTATAAATCAGTTGGGTCATCAAGCTTCCTTGCATAGGAAAGGAGGATAGATATAGTCCCCGTAAGAGAATTCATATGAAATCATTCCTAGGTCCTCTCATCCCTATGTAGCGCGAGATGTGACATAAAAGAGAGATATGAAATACTAGAAGATATACTCTCTGAAATGCAATGAAGAAAGGTCATATCACTTAGACCTGATTGAAGGTATCAAAGAATAAAGGAATATCTACATAAGATCCCAATTAGGAGATGAATATAATCATCATTGTTCTAATTGATATGCAACATAACAAATTTCCATGAACAAAAAGGTTACCTCATTCAACAATTTGTTGTCTCTATGTGAGATATAGAAAGACAAGTTGATGCCAAAAGTATTGAAAGTTAAAGGACTCAAACATGTGTAGAAAGGAAAGGGAAATTTGGTCCTCAAACAAGACAGAATAGTATAGCTAAGATTCAATGCTATGGAAAGGTTATAGAAAGAAGCTCATATCACCATAAATGTGGAGGAAACTGAATAAAAGGGCCAAGGAAAGTGGGAGTAATAGATCTATACCATGATCAACATGGTATCCCTCACAAAAGGGTCCTATCATAAGATCCTAATTATTGTCTTATAGATATGACCATGATAATAAGATGCATTTTAGAAGCATTAGAAACTAAAGCACCTGGCATCACCATGAGAATCATGAAGGAAAAAATCCATGGTAGTCAAACATGAAGGATATAACTCTTGGGAACCTCATTGGACATTGTAGGAAAGGAAGAAGTCATCCAGGACAAGGCTCATCATACATCAAGTCAAAAAGGAAACATTTGCCAAATTGGGATATACAAGATCCTCAAGATTCTCTAAAGGAATCCTCATTGAAGGGTTCACTAATCTAGAGAGGAAGCAAGTGCTTCATCAAGAACTTCAACTTATGGAATTCATTGGATGATGGTGTGATGACATGATGCAAATCAAGATATTTTTTTGGTATACCTACGGGGGATATTATGGGGTATAGAGGGAGGTACCCAAGGGAATCATGTAATAATGTGATGGGCCATAGTTAATAAATAAAGTGGTTAACCCGCATCATGTAAGGGACCATAAGTAGTTAGGAATAATGTGATAAGCCCATTGTATTAGATACATGGTATTGAAATACCCATGGTAATGACCAAAGGTATTGTATGTATGAACCCTATATAGAGGACTCCCCATGGATATATGTCAAGGATTATTGTATTGGCAAGCATATGGCTTGTGGAGAGTTCTCCTTCCTTAAGGAGCGATTTATGGTGTTACCCTGCCTTAAGGGTTTGATATTAATAAAGAGAAGCATTTCTATATTCATATCTTGTTATTTCTGGGCATATTCCTACTTTTATATATTTGTAGGTCAGATCTATTAGAAGTGGTATTAGAGCACTTTCTTGGGCAAAGCGGAGAGACATTTTCTTTATTTTTGTAGGAATTTTTTGGGGTGGCGAATTTGCAGATCATATCTGAAACTTCTGGGGAAAAATTTGTAGAAACAAATTGCAGATATAGATTCTTTGTGAAAAAATACCCAAATTCAAAACAAAAAGAACCGGTCAAATAGAAGTCCGGATGAGGGGGATATTGTTGATTTAAAATCAGCTCTTTTTTAATAATTTTTTTACGGCGAGACAATTGCAGCATGAATCTGAAATTCCAGAGTGCCTAGATCGGGATTTCTATCACACGAGAATACAGATCTACAATTAGATGTTGCAGATCTTGCACCAGGACGTCCAGATCTGCGCCGCAAACTCTCTGCCCTGAAAAATTGCATGCAACCACACTGATTTTTAGATCATCGATATCTCCTTCATCCGGAGTCCGATTCGACCGATTTTTTTTGAAGTCAGGTATTTTTTTACATAGAATCTAGATATACAATTAGATTTTTTAGATCTTGCACAAAAATGTATAGATCTGATCTGCAAACTCGTCGCCCCCGAAATCCTGCAAAAAATAAAAATACAATTTCCACTTTTTTGCCCAAGAAAGTGCTCCGTTACCACTTGTTATAGATCTAACCCGGAAATATTATAGATCTGATATGAAAATATAAGATAATGCAAATAAACTTAGAAATAATATGAAATGATTCTTTATTGATCAAAACCCTTAAGGTAGGGCAACACCATACATTCACTCCTTAAGGAAGGAGAACACTCCACAAGCCATATGCCTGTACATACAATAATCCTTGACAGTATTCCTTGACGTCTCTCCATTTGGAGTCTCTAGCCTCTATATAGACCTCATACATACAATACCATGGATCATTACCATGGTTCCCTCATACCATCGACTAATACCATGGGCCCATTACATTATTACTAACTACTTGTGGTCCCTTACATGATATGGGTTAACCACCTTATTTATTACTATGGCCCATCCCATTATTACATTATTACCTTGGGTACCTCCCTTGGTACCCCATATTATCCCCCTAGGTATATAACATCCTTACAATACTTTCCCAAAATTGCGGGCTTTAAGCCCCAAAACTGTTATGCGGGCCCTCTGCTACCCAACATAAAGCATTGGATTCCAAGACTCCTGAAGAAATGTTCACCGGTAAGAAACCTGATATATCTTATTTTAGAATTTTTGGAAGCCCTATATATTTTCATGTGCTGAAAGAGAAAAGGAATAAATTGGGTGCATCTAGAAAGAAAGGAATCTTCGTGGGCTATAGTGAAAATACTAAGGGCTATAGAACCTATGTAGCTGATCAAAGGGAAGTCGTGATTAGTCATGATGTCACCTTTGACAAAAGATATGGCTCTTAGCCAGGTGAACAATCTTCCTACAGCGAGGAGCTCTCAAGAAGCTGAGACCAGGGAACCGAAAGGAAAAGAGTATGACGGGATATTTTCACCTGTTGCTAGATATACCACCATCTACTCGATCATAACCCTTACAGCTTCACAAGGATGGAACCTACATTAAAAGCCAGGGGAAATTTTCCTATCTCAAAGAAAATATGTGGTGATGATATTGGAAAGATTCGGTATGGTAGACTGCAAGCCCGTAACTACCTCGATGGAGCTTGACTTTAAGAAGTTAAGCGGTAGCACTGCTGGACCTATTTTACGAAATGCCACCAAGTATCATCAACTCATCGGAGCATTAATGTTCTTAGTGAACTCCCATCCAGATATATGCTTTTCAGTAAACACGTTGAGTCAACATATTGTTGAACCTCACCACATACTTTGGATTGGTGCCAAGAATCTGTTGAGATATCTTCATGGCACAATTACTTATGGGTTAAGATACACTGCCGGAGATGTGAGACTACTTGGATACACTGATGCTGATTGGGTAGGCAGTGTGGTGGATCATAAGAGAACTTCTGGGTGTTGTTTCTCCTTGGGATCTGCTTCGATATCCTAGATAAGCAGGCAGCAGAAGTCGGTGGCTTTGAGCACTACCAAGGCAAAGTATATTTCTACTAGCATGGCCACCTGTGGGGCAGTCTAGTTACGAAAGCTCTTCAGTGAGCTGTTTGGATTTACATTGGATACCACTATGATCCTGTGTGATAACCAGCGTGGGATTCGTTTATCAGAGAATCCTGTATTTCATGATCGCTCCAAGCATATCGATATTACGTACCACTATATTCGAGATATGGTGCAGCAGGGAGCTATAAGGCTCCAACATATCGGTATAGATGAACAGGTCACCGACATTTTGAAAAATCCCCTAGGAAAGGTCAAATTCCTGACTTTCAGAAAATGACTTGGTGTCATTCAGATACCCTCTTATCAACGTTGAATATGATGTATTGAGCTCTGGGAGCTCCAAGGGGCGCGGGGTACTTCTTGGAGCAACATATGACCATAGGGTGACTCACCATCCCCTGTTGGTGCACTTTTTACAAGGTAAAAGGTTCAACCTTCCCCTGTGACACCCCATGGCAACTATGGATGATTAGTTCTCCTATGGGCCAGGATGATTCATTCTTCATGGCGACTATGGAATAGGATGATTAATTCTCCTGTGGGCCTAGATGATGTTTTCTCCATGGCAATTGTGGAACAAGATGATTCGTTCTCCTATAGGCCAGGATGATTAGTTCTCCATGGAATCCACTAGACAAGATGATTTGGGATCAATGATACTGGTCTGGGACCAGTGGTAGGAGTTGTACCCACTATGACACTGACTTCAGGTCAGTTGAGGACTAGTCTGGGACCAGTGGTACACACTCTAAGACTAACTTTGAGTTAGTGGAGGATGGTATGATACATCCTCAATCACTTCTTCTTCTTCTTCATAGCTTGAGCAGAGCATAATAGAGCAAAGCAGAGAAGAGCATAGCAAGGCAGGGCAGAGTAGGGGTCAAGTTGTTCAGGGTAGTGCATTTGATGGATGAATAGTAGCGACGGTCAGACGAATTGTAGATGGAGTTCTCCCTAGTTGAGAGGGAGTGTTAAAATTGGCAACTAGGGCTAAACTCCATGTGGGTCACTTTATTCATTGCTAATAATATTTTTCCTAGATTCCTCTGTAGGATTGATCTAAAGATCATCCGATTCCGATAAGTATTTAAGGAGATATGAATTTATTTTGATTATGGAATAATTATCAAGCTTACCAGCAACTCATGTAGGCTCAGAAGCCCAACAGACGCATCTATTCATCATCAACATTTGTATATTAATACAGGAGGTCTTTTCCTCATTTTTACACACACTTCTCATCCATCTCTCTCTCTTATGCACAAAAAAGTGTCTCTCTCTCTCTCTCACATGTGGGAAGGAAGGACGCAGATTTCTAAGGGTTTACAAACTGCCGATGATGTTGATGACGCTGATGCCGATAATGTTGATGTTGTTGATGCCAATAATATTGATGTCGCCGATGCCGATGATGTTGATACCACTGATGCCGATGAT
Source organism: Pinus taeda (assembly GCA_000404065.3). Taxonomy (NCBI): domain Eukaryota; kingdom Viridiplantae; phylum Streptophyta; class Pinopsida; order Pinales; family Pinaceae; genus Pinus; species Pinus taeda. Next base: position 51,465 of record APFE030688293.1, read on the forward strand.
GATGATGTCACTGATGCCGATAATGCTAATGCTGCTGATGTTGATGATGTTGATGCCGCTGATGCCAATGATGTTGATGCCACTGATGCCAATGATGATGATGCCACTGATGCTGATAATGTTGATGCCACTGATGCCGATGATGTTGATGCCACTCATGCTGATAATGTTGATGCTACTGAGGTTGATAATGTTGATTCTGATGATGTTGATGCCGCTGATGCCAATGATACTAATGTCGTTGATGTCGATGATGTTGATGCTGTTGATCTAGGGTTTGTTGCTGCTGATATAAATCAGATTTTTGTATTATTTCTCTCTGCTGAATTATTGAAGATAAAAGAAGATTTGATCAAAGGGTTTCCCCATATTGGGGTTTGTCCCTGGCTAGCTGCCACATCTTGTGTCTCTTGTCTTGGCTTATTTTCTATTGATCATTTAATGTTCTATCTACACTTTACTTATGTACATGTGATTGCTAATCTGTGGATAATAATAAGAAAGATAAGTAAACTTCTCTAAGCATAGAACATACCATAATTTAACAGTTTTCCCTTGGTTATATTTGGAGTTTGGTAGCATTTTGTAGGGAGAGTGAGGTGATCTCCTAGGCTGAATTTGTCCATTTTCAGCAATGCACAGAGGCCTATGGATTGTGATTGCATAGGTGTTGGGGAAAGTAGAGGTTCGAGGAGCTAGGTGTTGGAGAAATTAGGCATTTCTAGAGAAGAATTTTCCAAATATTTGGGAGGAATTTCAGTGGTGGATTTTGGAGGATCTAGATGAGTATTTTCCTATAGTGCATAGGCCATGCTAGAGAGCGGAATTCACACTTCTTGGGGCCTTTTGGGTCAACCAAAATTAGTCCAAATGCTTGCTAGTTTTTTATGGGTTTGTTGAGATGAGTCCAGATCTATTGTTGCATAATTTTCGAAGCATTCCTTTAGGAAGAAATTCAATTTCATTTCCAACAACAGTTGGCGTAAATTCTGGGTGGTGCATAGATTTTGTGGGAGTCATTATCAACATTTGGATCATCATACTTCTACCTAGGTTTTTCATAGCTTGCATGATAAATCTCAAGTTCCTTTGTTATCACTCTATTGTACCCATTTTCCATTGATATTATTAAAATGGCTCAGTTTTCTTGCCTAGTTTATTTGGTTTACTGATTGTGCATGCATGGTTGAAAATTTTACTGTGGTAACTTAGTTCATGTTCTTGATATTTACTGATATTTCCTAGTTGGAATATAAAATTAGATTACTATCATTTGGAACATTGGTTCTATTCTTGTACCTAATCAATCCATTTTCTGAGAGACAATATTCATTGTCTTCTTCACCCTCAAACATTTATTGTAGCTTTTCCTATATCTGTTGAATATTTTTGTAACGAACAAAGTTCATATAAGTAGCGGAATAATTTAGAAGAACTAAAATATGTAAGTATCCAAAGTAGGACAAGTAGTAATTGTATATAAGAATTTTTTAATGTACAAAAAATGTGTGAAATTATTACAATGAGGGCTTGCTTATATACCTAGGCAGGTACCCTTTCCTGAATGATCACGTCTCTAAGACATGTATCTTCATTACTAACTAGATAACTATTAATTAATTAATTATTATTTATTATTATTATATTTATATTTACATTTATTATTTTTTTATGAATTATATTCATAACATTTCCCCTCTCTTTAAAAAGCTTTGTCCTCAAAGCTTACTAATGAAAAGGTTGGATCTCTTTTCCTATTTTGAATATCTTCTTGTCTCAGAACTTTCATCGCCATTGATATAAGACAATATGATCCTCTGAGTAATAAACAAAATTGTTAGATTGAGAATGGATATGACCGTCCAAGATTAATCTTCTGTGGAATCTTCCAATCACTGGAAATTTGTAATGAATTGTTATCATAAGACTGGATTTTGCAAACTTCAATATTCCTTGGAACATAAATCTATTGTTTCCGTTTTGAATGGTTCAAATATGTAGATTGGCTTAATTGTATGCTCTTGTGATTTGCATGTTGATAAGGAGCTCTTACAGTATGATATTTCCCTAATCTGTTTATGGTGATTTCTTGATTTATTTCAGTTACTGTTGTTGTGGAGTTGTTTACTGAATTATCACTTAGAATTTCCATTATTTGAACTAAGACATATGAATACATTTTAACTTCTATTGGTTTCTCATCTTCTTGAGTTGTGATATTAACCAAATTCATATTTGTTCCTTTATCTTCAACCTGGACTGTTACAACTGGAGACTTCAATACTTCTTCTTGAGTAAATCATTCTAACTTTTCATTTAGTGACTTCTTGTCACTATTAAGCTTCTTTATTTGCGTAAGAAGGTTTTGGTTATGATTCCTTAGACATAAAATTTCTTCACGTTTTGGATTATTGTCCTTATGTTTAGTATATTTCTCATCTTTTAAATTTTTGATTTGTTCTAATAACCTTTGATTAAGGGTTTTTAAACGAAATTTTTCTTCCCTTTTTGATAGATTCTTGTTGAATTTCTTCTCGAGACATTCATTTTCTTCCTCTAATTTTTTTTTATATATTTAGATTTCATGACCTTCTCAAGAATTTTTTTATTATGGTCCCTTAGACACCAAATTTCTTCATTAATTTCTATTGATCTTTCATAAAACTGATCTTCGAGATCTCTATATTTATTTTTCGATTCTTTGTTCTTTTGTTGTAGTTCTATGAGTTCTTCCTTTAGTCTTTTAATTTGCATATGTTCAATATCTTGATGTTATTTTGTACTAAATAATATTCTACACGCTGGTAAACTTAATTTGCAACTATTTTAATATATTTATATCCAATTTCATTTAGACAAAATAGACATTTAGTCCAAAAGGTTGACTTTTATGTGGAACTCATTTTTCCTTATAACTTCCTTTATTTAATCACTTTTCCCTTAATACTTTTTAATTAATTAATTAATTATTTATATATATATAATAATTGTTTGAAACCTTTTTAATGAAATTAAAAGTACTAACTTTTACCTTCAATAAGCTAACCCCTTAAGAAAATTTGACTTAATGGTCTTCCTTCTTCATTGGCTTTAGATATAAAGAAGGGTTTCTTCATCTTCTTTCTTTTTTGTTTTTTTATTTTTTTTTATCAATTATAAAATATACCTTTTTTATTTCTTATATATATATAGATCATTCCACACCTTCAAAACTTTTACCTTGTTTGATAACTTTTTAATTTTCTTTTAATATCATTTTACTTTTATTTTTATTTTTATTTTGTATAATACTTAAAATCCTTTGTAATTTTTTTTATATATAATTATCTCCAAAAATTAAAAATGAGACATGACTCTTCCTTTTATCAGTCACAATCCACTCTAATGACAGTCCACGACGATATAAGATAATGCAACAGTTTTCCTTTATTTCGGCCACAAAGGCATATTGAGAATTGTTGGTGGTAATCGATTGTATTGTGCACTGATACTTCAGTGGATTGATACCCTTAGTTCAACATCAACCCAATTATAAAAACAAAGAATAATGGCTTTAACGACTTGGTGGGATGCAGCCAGCGATGGCTGAGACTAGTGTTTGGTGGTGAGGTAGGTTCGAATGCGTGAAAAGGGTTGATGGTATGGCGTGTTTGTGCAGCGAATGGAAAAAGGTAATTGTTGCAAGGGTCATAGAGTAATGAAGAGTAGAGACAACGCAATGGTCAGTGGTGAGACAATGACAACAGAAAACAGGCCCGAGAGAGGCAATGTGGATGGGTCGTTGTGCATAAGGCAGAGGCAGTGATAACCACGACCAATCAGTAGGTAAGTTGATAGCGGCTAACAGAGGAGGTGACAGTGTGGGTGTCGTCAGCTAGCGATGCGGTCAATCGTGGCAGTTGGAGCGGCTACGGGACAATGGTGATTGAAGTATAAATAGATGGATGTGGCAGAGGGATGATGTTGTGCGATTTTCAACTTTTGTGTTTTTTTTGTTGTTTTATTTTTATTTTTATTTTTTTAAGATAATATATATATATCTATATAT